>BDUI01000627.1:123905-142720 GCA_002335545.1 Apodemus speciosus | reverse complement strand
CACACACACACACACACACACACACACACACACCTTTCCCCATAACGAAATAATGTAATTTAAAAAATGAACTAGTTGGCAATGGTTGCACACATCCTTAATCCCAGCACTCAGGAGGCAAAGGCAGGCAGATCTCTGAGATCAAGGCCAGTTTGCTGGACACAGTGAGTTCCAGGCAGCTCAGAATTCATGATGAGAACCCCCAAGCCCAGGTTCCTAAAAATTAAGTTATAAATTCAGAAGTTTAACAAGCTCTCCAGGGACTCCAGAGTTTACACCCTTTGTTGTTGTTGTTTTGATTTTTGTTTGTTTGTTTCTTTTTTTCAAGACAGGGTTTCTCTGTGTAGCCCTGACTGTCCTGGAACTCACTGTAGACCAGGCTGGCCTTCAACTCTGAAATCCGCCTGCCCCCACCTCCCAAGTGCTGGGATTAAAGGCGTGCGCCGCCGCCGCCGCCGCCGCCGCCGCCGCCGCCGCCGGGCTGGCATTTACACTTGATACCGAGGAGCATGAGAGGCCAATGAGGACTGTAGAAAACAGTAAGGATCCAGCGCCCGCGAACACAAGTGCACTTCCACTTCCCCTCGCCCCTCATGCGGATCTCTAAGCAGGACATCTTTCTCTACTGTTCCACGCTTTATTCCCTTAACCTAGGGTCTCTTCTGAACCGGAAGCTGCCACTTCAGCTAAGTGTGCTGGCTGGCCAGTGAGTTCCTGGAATCTCTTGAGATCCTGATACTGGGGTACGGGGATGTGCAACTGAGGCAGGCATCTCATGTGGTTACTAGGGATTTGAACCCAGGCAGGTCTTCCAGCCCAGTAGACGTTACCAGTCTTCAGTAGCCATCCATATCTAGCTGAAAGCAGACATCCTTCAAACATATTATGCAAACTCCACTTCTTGTGGTCTTACTGAATTTTCAAATGGTTTTGAGAAACTGGCACTGTATTTGGGCCACCGACAGTTACCCTTAGGACTCCGATAAGACTCAGTGGTAGATCATGCACTATGCCAACCGGCCTGTCGATGACAAGCTATTTAACTGTTAGTAAGACGGTCCGCTGACAAGGCTAGAGCAGAAATGGTGCCCATTTCATTAACCATCCTGTTGCTGGTCCTTTTTGAAAGCTCAAACACACGAAACACTTACATGCTCTCATAAGTTCATACACTTTAGGGGGGCACCCCTCAGGCTGTTCCATTCGATATCCTTTCTCCAGCAGGTCATAGACTTGAGATAGGTCGATACCTGGATATGGTGACATTCCGTACGTAGCAATTTCCCACAACAGCACTCCAAAAGCTGTGTAAAGGAATTAAAAGATGTGTTTCTATTTGGCCCCAAGTCTCTCTAGTTAGTCTCTACTTCTCAGGGCAGCAGGAGTTTGGTCCAGGACAGGACAATTGTAAACGAATGTCATCTGACCTTGTAAGGCACATTCACGTGCACAGCTTCCTACCAAGCGAGCCCAGGGCRTCCGCTGCACCTCTGCCCCCACCCCTTCAGGCTGAGTGCCGAGGTCGGAGGCCTGCACCACCATGCCAGGCTCCTCAGCTGTTGCTCTCAAACTCATGGACTCAAAGGACCCAGGCATCCAGCACGCCGGAACCCCAGGCATCCATAGCCACACCCCAACTGCAGCCATTACAGTTTTTCCATTGTGCCTATTCCCAACCCTGGGATTGACACAGGGGCTTGTACCTCCAAACAAGTACCCCACCACTAAACTGTACCCCAACCCTATGTGGCTCAAGTTGGCCTTCAACTTGCTAAGTAGCCCAGGCTGGCCTCACTCCAAACTCAACTTAGTTTTATCATTCTTATTCTTATTCTTATAATTACTACTACTACTACTACTACTACTACTACTACTACTACTACTACTACTTGAGCATCCTAAAAGTTCTGAAGAACTAAGAAAATTATCTGTAGTCCTAGCACTAAGAAGGCTGAGTCTGAAGAATTGTTCCAAGTTTTACCCTAGATAATCTAGTGAATGCCAGGCCAGCTACAGTTAATTTAAAAAAAAAAAAAAAGATTAAGACCATGTACAAAGAAAATAAAAAAATACATGTTAGAAATTATGTCAGGCTGAAAGAGATGGCTCAATGGTTAAGAGCACTAACTGCTCCTCCTAAGGTCCTGAGTTCAAATCCCAGCAACCACAACCGGACTCACAACCAACTGTAATGAGATCTGCTGCCCTCTCCTGGGGTGTTTGAAGACAGCTACAGTGTACTTACATATAATAAATAAATAAATCTTTTTTTTTTTAAAGAAATTATGTCACCCTTACCCCAAACGTCAGATTTAATTGAAAAGGTGTTGTAGGCCAGACTCTCAGGCGCTGTCCATTTAATAGGAAATTTGGCTCCAGCGTGAGCAGTGTAGGTGTCTCCAGTCATCAGTCTACTTAAACCAAAGTCAGCCACCTTCACCACATGGTTCTCTCCCACCAGGCAGTTCCGTGCAGCAAGATCCCTATGGGAAAGAGAACCCTGCGTTATTCTCACTGAGAGAAAGAAGGGTGTGACCTACACGTCTTGGTTCTCTGCTGCAGGCATAGCTGGTAAGGAAATGCTAACTAACAATGGAATACTTGATGATAATCACCAACATGGTGGAAACTTACTAATCTGTACCCTACACTTAATACCCACAATGAAGCAGAATAAAGACACTAGACAAAACGAACTCCTATTTTTAAGAACAATGGGTAGATTTTACAGGTTAGCAACAGAACCCTTCCTAAAGCTTAAAATAACAAACAAAAATAAAAAACACCCCTCCAACTTAAGACAAATGTGGCCACTAGGTGGAGCAAAAGGACCTCGGATGCAGTGCTGGACCAGCTTTCTGGTTTGAAACCAAGAATAGCAAAGACTTTCTCTGACAAGAGTTCCCTTCACCTCCAGGTCAAGCAGGACACCCCTGGCGAGCCTATGCGAGGGGGCACAGTCAGGACGCCGTGTGGTCAGCGAGGGTGCGCAGTCAGTCAGGCTGGCTCACCTGTGGATGAAGTTCTTCTTCTCGAGGTACTCCATGGCCGAGGAGATCTGCGTGGCCATGTAGAGCAGCACCACGGCCGTCACCTCCTCGCGGCTGCACTCCCGGAGGTAGTCGAGCAGGTTCCCGTACGGCATGTACTCAGTCACGATGTAAAACGGCGGCTCCAGGGTACACACACCTGACCAAGAACAAGTCGACAGTCTTTACCACACTCTATGAAATGAATACAACAAAACCCCGGAATCAGGTTGGTTTGGGTGCCTGCTTCTGCTGTACTGTTCTCTGAAGCAGCGCAGCTCCAGCATCTGCCTGTGAAGCGAGGTAGTTTCTTATATTAACCTGTCCACATTTCCTTGCAACTGTGGACAGCCTATGCTAATATAAAGCAACACCACTTCACTTATGGTGAAGTAGACCACCTACCTCTCTCTACCTGTGCTTTGGAAAAAAAAAAAAAAAAACTGTTTTCATGGTCAAATATTTCACTATATTTGACCAGATATATGGCAGATAGTATATTAATTTTTTTCTTTTGGTATAGCTTAGCTTAATTTAAGCATTCAAAGAAAATGGCTTGGGGTGGGGATGGGGGTGATTCATGCCTTTAATCCCAGCACTTGCAAGGCAAAGGCAGGCAGGTCTCTGAGTTTGAGACCAGTGTGAGTCCCAGGACAGCCAGGGCTGCACAAAAAAACCCTGTCTTGAAACAAGCAAACAAACAGGCGCAATTTGAATTGATTCCTTTGTAGCCCAAACAGGGAAGAAACGAACCCACTGCAGCATAGCCATTTTCTGCTTAGATAAAGCAATCAGACACAAGTTTTAATTCACTTTTTTTGATGGTCTTTTGTCTAATGTCTCTGTTGTATAAAAATAGTTCCTGACTTTTTCGATACCATCT
This sequence comes from Apodemus speciosus, assembly GCA_002335545.1. NCBI lineage: Eukaryota > Metazoa > Chordata > Mammalia > Rodentia > Muridae > Apodemus > Apodemus speciosus. The sequence continues at coordinate 138,808 of BDUI01000627.1, read as the reverse complement.
TGAAGGCTTCTAATAGCAATGGCAGCTCCTACCTGGTCTAGGTCCTAGCATCCACAAGGCAGCTAGCTCACAATATCTGTAACTTTAGTTCCAGTGGATCTGGTTCCCTCCTCTGCTCTCCAAGGGCACTGGGCACACGTGGTATATAGATACACGTGTAGGCAAAATACTCACACACATAAAGTAAGTTAAAAAAAAATTAAGGGGCTGGAGAGATGGCTCAGTAGCACTGGCTGCTCTTCCAGAGGACCCGGCTTTGATTCCCAGTACCCACAGGGCAGTTTATAGCCATCTATAACTCCAGTTCCAGGTGATCTAATGTCCTCTTCTGGTTTCCTTGGACACTACACAAGCATATATTTCCAGATAAATATGATATATATAAAATAAATTAAAAAAATAAAATACTCTTTTTTTTTTAAAAAAAAAGTAATCAACTTGGGCTACTGTCTGTTTTAAAGTCTGATTAAAATGAGAAGAGGGATGTGTGTGTGTGTGTGTGTGTGTGTGTGTGTGTGTGTGAGTGAGAGAGAGAGAAGGACTAAGCCTAACTAAGACCTGATGCTTACTAGCTAAATGTCCTACCACTGGGCTACCCCTAGCTCAAAATACCATTTTCTATAGTTGATTAACATCTAGTATTTCTACTACAGTGCTAAAGCAAACAGAACAAACCAAAGCAATCCGGAAAAGCATGATCTGAAGACAACAGGAGGCTGGGACACCAGTGTGGGCCTACGGAGCCTGTGGCTGTGGCTCTCACCTAACAGCTGTACTAAATTGGGATGCTTGATTTCCTTCATCACTGCAGCTTCCTTCAGGAACTCTTCTACCTCCATGGTGTCTTCCTGCCAAAGGGAAGAGAAGGTAGGGTAAAAATGACAAAAAGGAGGTCAAAGCTTTCATTTAAGTCAACTCACAGCCCTACTTCAGCTATGAAGGAAAGGTGGTTAGAGACATGACTCGGCAGTTAGGAGCACTTGCTGCTCTTGTGCAGGGCCTGAGTTTGGTCCCTGCACCCATGACAGCTCACAATCATCTGCAGTTCTCCAGGACTCTGATGCCCTCTCCTGGCCTCCCTGGGTACTGCACTCACACAGTGAACTTAAATGCAGGTAAAACACCCATAATACATAAAATAGTTATTTAGTAAAAGATCATTTGATATTTTAGCACATTACCTTAATAAATTTTGCTATAATCTAATATGCTCTGTAGAAGAACGACTAATAATAATGTCCTTAAATTTATCCAGTGTCAGACACTGGAGTAGGAATAAGTAAGTAAGCAAAATTAATTCAACAACTTCATCTTACAACTACCACGGCAGAGGGGCCTGAGAGTCAGCTTTGGGTAGGTGAGAGTCTGACCGTCTGATTAGAGCCCATGGTTCTTAAAGATCGAAGCACATCTGCAGGACTTACTGCTCCCTTCACATTCGGAGTRTGCTTCGTAAACAGGGCTGACTACTACCATGACAGCTCACACGGATGTCCACAGTGAGTGRCAACTCAGATTTTATAGCAGGACACTTTTAGAGACAGTAGGGTCAGGGAAAGGGCTTCTGTGAGTTCAAAAACAAGATGTGATCTAGCTGGGAATGGCAGTGACACCTGCATTCGGAGGCTGAGGCAGGAGGATTGTGACTTGAAGGCCAACAGAGACTACTTTGTGAGACTATCATTTCTACTTTAACTAAAAATGGCATCTCTAATTGTAAAGAAGAAGGGGAAACAAAAGCCAGAGGGATAGAGAGCAGAACAGGAATCTGTGATGTTGTAGATTGCGCATGAAGAATTCTGTCCAGCAGGGGTTGTTCTCAACAGAACTTATAATTTGCTTCTAAATTCTCCCTGAGCTCCCTCTCAGCAGCCTCCGGAGACAAGCCCTTCCCACACGTGGGCGGCCCTGCACTGCCAGCAAAGGCACTAAGTTAATCACACCATTTGCTCGAGTTTGGCACCAGTGGGTGGAAAGTGTTCCAGAGTTGAAGAGGGCACACTGATCTTCCAAGTGATTCCTGGCCCTCCTCGGCCTACCTTCAGGGTCTTCACGGCAACTGTGAGGCTGTACTTCTTCCAGACGCCAACATACACCTCCCCGTACTGGCCGCCCCCGAGCTTGTGCTTCATGGTGATGTCTGTACGCTCCATCTCCCACTTGTCGTGGATGGGAGACACGCCGTAGACAGTCGGCTTGTTGCACTTAGGTGCTGGGTAGTGCAGCGTGGTCACGAGCCCGTCGGCAACCGTGGAGTGGTGGTGAACCAGCTCGGCCAGGGTGTTAAAGCGGCTCTCGGCAGTCACGTACACCTGGTGGGAAGAGCCGTCAGACAGCAGGAAGTGGATTTCTTTCTTTTTCAGAGGGTCTGCACTGTGTAACCCGGGTGCCCTTGAACTCATACAGATCAGCCTGCCTCTGCCTTCAGAGAGCGCAAATTAAATGTGTGCACCGACACTCCTGGCCTGACTTTCTTGTTTGTTTCTGAGATAGGGGGTGGGGGGCGGTCTCCATTATGAAGCCCTGGCTGGCCTTGAACTCCTGACACTTCTGCTTTCACCTCCAATGCACAAGGATTACAGGTTGTATGCTAGTGCTACTAGTGCCCCAGGAGGTTATAATTAAGGCAAAGTAAGTGCTAATGCTTAGGGCAAGGGAGATGGCTCAATCTCGTTTTAATCATCCTTCCAGTACTTTCTAAATTAGCCTTGAATAAGAATGTCCAACATAGCTGCAGGGACATCAGGCGGGCACACTAGTCCTCAAACTGTGTTTCAGCATCAGGACTGTACATTGTGTAGCCAGCACTCCAAAGCCTTGGGAGAAGGAACTCCAGGGGTTCCAGGTCAGCTTGGGCTAAAGCTAGACAGGGCCAGAAACAAGAGCTTGTACAACCCAAACCTGAGACAAGCGATTTAACAGGCAATCTGGATCCGCCTTCTAAGCTAAGAAAGTATGATGTCACAATCCATTCAGAACATAAACTGACAGTCACTAATTTAGATATTGCAAGGTTAATATGGGTATAATTTGATTTAATATCACATAATTAATTATAAATTTTATTTATTTATATAACACCCTTTTAAAATGTCTAGGCAATTAAAAAAGAGACAAAATTAGATTTCAGAGTTATTAACAAGATGCTTGCTAATTTGTGATAATTAGTTAGAAGTGTAAAATAAGATAGCCGTCTTTGGCTTTATCATCTACGGGAGTAAGACTTATTTTTAATTAACTGACTAGTTAATTCACAGAGTTCCTCTCTATGGCCCAGTCTGGTCTTAAACGTGTGGTCTTCTTGCCTCGGGTTCATGACGCTAGGAGTCCATGTGCCATCATGCCCAAACTGTTTAAACAAACAAACAATTGTTTAAAACAAACAAATGGAAGGTTGTATTTTTCTATATTAAATGTACATAATTCATAAGTGGAGAATGTGGTCTTTCACAAAAATGAGCTCCCGCGGTAAACATCACCCACACCGAGAACAGCAGCATCACCAACACCGAGTCTTGCCAGCTGTTTACTGCTGCAAAGGTTTCACTATGTGCGCTTCTAACATGTAAAACTAGTTCTAAATTACATGTAAAAGAAATCATACAACATGTGTTGTCTAGTGTCTGCTTTCTGTCAGTTCTCTTTATTAATCTATAATTCATATGCTATAAAATTCAGTATTTTAAGGTATATAGTTCAGTATCTTTCAGGACATTTCCAAGGCTCGCTAACCAACCACCACTATCTAACTCCGGAACAGATGCTTACAGCTGTCAGCAACCACTCCCACACTCCTCTCCACACGATTCTCTGGCAAATACTAATCTGTCAGTCAACTTTGTGTGTATGAAATTCATCTTTAGGAGAGGGCAGAAAAACTGAACGAAGATGGAAAACAGGTATCTTAGGCTTGGGGCTATCTAGGGTTTCTCTAGAAACTACTCAGGTGTGTAGTAGGCCCCAGCTACCTGTTTCTGTAGGAGATTCTTTTTTTTTTTCCCCCAAGACAGGGTTTCTCTGTGTAGCCCTGGCTGTCCTGGAACTCACTCTGTAGACCAGGCTGGCCTCGAACTCAGAAATCCACCTGCCTCTGCCTCCCAAATGCTGGGATTACAGGYGTGCACCACCACGTCCGGTGATCTGTAGGAGAGTCTATCTTAACAACATATGATAATTTATTAGTCAATTATGCCACTTGGTGCTTCTATTTTGAGGCTACCATAAATAATGTTGCTGTGAATCAATGTTCTTGCACAGTTTTACACATATGTGTGTTCATTTTTGTTGTGTATGTGTTAGGGAGTAGATGTAAAGTGTCCCCCAAAAGACTTGGTCTTCAGGTGTGGGTTCAATCAGTCAGCGTCTTCTTCTGTGCTACAGAGTGAGCAGCTCAGCTCTCCCACGTGACCCCACCACGATGGTCTGCCTGACTGCAGCCTACAGGTAAGAGGACCGTTGGTAGAGACTGAACTCTATGAAACCAGGAGTGAAAATGCATGTTTCTTCACTGTGTTTCTCTCTGATATTTGTCAGAGACAAACAAAAGCAAAACAACTAATAATGGCTGCATCTCTTCTTATATTACATACTCTGATCCCATTCACTTGGGCCACAGACAATATATATGCTTATACAATGGTTAAAGGAGAGAGAGACAGAGAGAGAGACAGAGAACACTAATAAAATATTTGCTGTGCTGAATCAGCTCTCATACTTTACAAAAATTGCTTCATTTAATTCTTACAATCTTACAAAATGGACTTAATAACCGTCAAGGAGGAGACAAGGATGGCTTGATGGTTCGATTCTCTTGAAGAGAGCTCAGTTTCCAGCACCAATGCCAGGAAGCTCACAACCCCAGTTCTAGGAAATCTGAAGCCCTCTTCTGGCCTGTGTGGGTACTGCGCCCAAATGCACAACCCCACCCACACCCAACATTCTATATACATTATTAATACAAATCAAAAATAAATGAGGGAAGCAGGGTGGTGGTGGCGCACGCCTGTAATCCAAGCACTTGGGAGGCAGAGGCAGGCAGATTTCTGAGTTCTAGGCCAGCCTGGTCTATAGAGTGAGTTAGTTCTAGGACAGCCAGGGCTACACAGAGAAACCCTGTCTCAAAAAAACCAAAACAAACAAACAAACAAACAAACAAACAAATAAGGGCAAAGGGAAGGAGGTATGGCGGTGCACACCGTAATCACCGCACTCTGAAGACAGGCAGGTCGGTTACACAAGCTCATATTTGTACATATGGCCTATATGGCAAGTTCCAGTACACAAAGAGATTCAGTCTAAGTCAGCAGCAGCAGCACCACCACCACCACCACCACCACCCCACCACCACCACCACCCCACCACCCCACCACCACGCAAGTCTCCGAGTTAATAGCTGGTGAGGTACAAAGCACAGCAGTCCTGCCGCTCTGCGGCCCATGTGTCCCTCCTACTTTTACGTCCTACTGAGGAAGGAAAAGGGGGCTCAACTTCATGGACCACTGGTTTAAGTTCAATAGGACAACTGGTTTAAGTTCGGGACTTATAATTTATGTTTGATTTTGTTTTAAAATGTAATTACCATTATTATTTTATATGTATGGTGTTTTACCCACATGCTTCTGCACCATACATATTCCTGGTGCCCATGGAGGTAAGAAGAGAGCACTGGMTCTCCCAGCATTGGGGTTGCAAATGGTTGGRAATGGCCATGTGGCACTGTAAATCAAACCCATGTCTCAGCAAGAGTGAACAGTGTTCCATCTCTCCAGCCCTCGAGAGTCCGTGTGAAACACTCTCTCCTCAGACGGGCTGGGCAATGCATCTATTACCATTAGCACACGCTGACGAGGAGTCAGCCCTCTCACTGTGAACTCTACTGAACACGGGTGTCCTTCCAAAGGTTTATGGCTGACTTTTAACTTCTTCTCTAAGTACTTGGTATGTATTTGTGCTAATGATTAAAACAGCTAGCCTGTATAAATCCCTTCATTCTTCAACTTCAAATATGGCTTGCCCTTAATTATCTACAATTTATAACAAGAATTTTTGAGTTGTTTTGAAATAAGCAAGCTCTTGTATGCTAAATAGCTCAAACTCACAAAGTTAGGCAATATTTTATATCAGATATAAAAATGATTTTCTATTTTTCTCCCTGGTCAATACATTTCTACTGAAGAGCCAGYCCACATGAACAGGTTGCTGACAAGTCTTACCTTGCTGTCTGTGGTGGTATTGATCCTGTAGTGATACACACGTCCCTCATACCTGAGAGAGATGGACAGCTGCCCAGGGCTGCTCTCACTCTCTCGAACCAGGAAGCTGCCATTGATTAGGCTGCTGAGGAGATACTCGGCTGCGCTGCGGGACACAGGTCCGTGGTACCAGGAATGCTTCTCCAGGCTGTTGACTGGAGTGATGTAGTTGCTTGGTACCCAACCCTGTCCATTCTTGGAGCGAACCTCACTCCACTCGCCATTCTGGTTGTAACCAAGGACTCGTAGCTTTTCACCTAGTGGTAGTCATCACAGAAAGAAAGGAAAACATGGTAGGACTGTCAGAGCAAAGCAGTATAGTAGCAAACTTCACATTCACTGAAAAATGAACCAAGAACTTTGGTTCTTGCTTATGAACAACCTGACCGATCTCTACTTTGTACCTTAAATCATAGCAGCATATAAAAAAAAATGGTTTCTGACAGCTATTTTTGAAGGATTACATATCACTTATAAAGTCTTCCAGAAACTATGAATTGTATTAAATTAGAATACTGAGTTTACCCAAATAGATAGAAAACGACAGTGCTTGTGTATGTGTGTGTCTCCAAAAGAGTGGTTGGGTCCACTGGAACTGTAGTAACAGGCAGTTGTGAGGTACCCAACATGGGTGCTGAAAACGGAACTCCAGGCCTCTGAAAGAGCACTGAGCGCCAACTCCTGAGCCATCTAGCCAGCTCACCTGCCCATCCTTTTCCTTTTATGTGAGTCTCATTTAGCCAGCCTGGCTGGCCCGGGGTTCCTAATTCAGTCTCCTGAATGCTGAACTACAGACATGTGCTAACACCTGATAGTACTTCCTCCTCAAAACATACAATCAATTTACTTTCACTTAAAACAGATATACACACATACATACATGATTATTCATTGTTAATGAAGTGGACATGTGAAATACAAATTAAATTTTCAGATGATACCAAAGCAACAAAGCCGTCAATATAAACAATCACCTCCCAAGACCCTAAACTCGACGAAGAGTTTTCAGCACGAGAACTGTTTAGAGGAACAGGATGGGCTGGCAAGGACTCTTAAAGCTCAAGTATTTCCAGGACTTAAGGTTTAAAGTTCCATTTTCTCAGTTTCTTCCTGTTTCCCATAAAGAATGACTCACTCTTTGCCATTCCTCTAAAATTAGTCTATGGAAACAGAAAATAACTCTAAAGTTGGAACCCAAAATTCCAGTCACTTGGTGAATCTTTCTATCAGCTTGAATCTCTTGATGCTGTATTAAAACTGGAAACTGTTGTATTAAATAAATCTGGTGTGGACTTCAGTGTACACTCTGCCCCACACCTGCAGCACAGACTAGAGCAAATGTTCATCTAAGGCCTCTCTGTAGCGCCTGACGCTCTTATTTCCAAGAGATACAGCTTTTCTATAGAATTCACACCTGGTATTAATGCTAGAGAGCAAAAGGAAGACACACCAATCTGTAGTACAGGGCACAGGAAGTACCAGGCCAAGGCTGGCGAGGAAAAGTTCAGCCTTCCTATGGTAGCCATCTACCTTTCTCCTGTGGCCTACAAATATTTACTGTAATGTGGCCTTCTCTGCCCTACCATGAGCTCACCTGAGACACCTAAGTATGAAAGCACCCAGAGGTCTGTGTAGGAACTCATATTTGTACATATTATATACTTATATACATAATAAGACATGAGTGTCTGGTATGGTGGTGCATCTACACAAATGTGCAGATGCACAGAAGCTATGTGTCCAAAAGAACTCAAGATCTGTGTGTGTGTGTGTGTGTGTGTGTGTGTGTGCCTGCACATGTGTTTGTCTACACTGCTGCTTCCTTAAACACTTAAACAGAACTGCTTAATACAGGCCATCATAATCAGGACAGAGCCAAAACCCCTAGGGTTTTGACACTCTTCTCCCCCATCCCCGCCCATTTTAGTTAGAATTTTCTGCTCTGGAACTCTTGACTGCTACAGAAATAGACAGGGAGGCAGACAATGAACCTGTTAGTAGAGGACAGAGACCACTTTAGCCCCACTCTGGCCAACAATGTTTCTGCTTCAAGTATTACAAAATGTTAGAATTGCAAACAAAAACCACATGTACAACATAAAACTTTTTTAAAAAAACTATTTTTATTTTACATGTACAAATGTCTTGGCTATATGCATGTATGTATACCGTGCATGTGTGTGGTGCCTGAAGAGGCTACAAGAGTGCATCAGATGGTGCAGATCACCACTGGGTGCTGGCAGTTGAACCAGGAGGATCCTCTGCAGGAACAGCAAGTGCTCCTAACCAGAGGCATCTCTCTAACCCCAAAACTTTTCTTTATTTATTTCAAGCAAGCTATCACCTTCAGAAAAGTAACTAAAGTARGTGTCATTTTCTTTTAAAGGATAAATTTTTTCCTCTTAAAAATATAAAAATGCAGGCATGATGTCAAACACCTCTATTCCAACACCTGCCCCATTAGTAACAACAATGAAGCTTTAGCATAATTATCTTTTTATTAATAAGAATCTGATATAAAAATTAGGTATTTCACGGTTTTTGAGAAACTACTGCCAAGTATGATATAAAGGGATTGAATCCTGGGTCCTGGGCAACATACTAACAGTTGTTATAACTATTAACTAGTAAGACTTTACCAATGTTTTCTTGGTGAAGAAACTATCTTGGAAAATAACGATGAAAAAATTTTACCTAAGCAGAATTGTTGTTAATCATGGTTTTGCAAACACGCAAGTACACAAAGCACTGGCAAGTATAGGGTGCACACAACACAACACAGCTTGGGAGCCTTTGACTTAGCCCCAAACTTTATGTAGAAATCCCTGTTAAGTGCATAAGCACARCCTCCACATGTACACCTATTCTGACACCTGCCCCAATAAGTCACACGCCCAGGGCTGACCAGAAGAGGGCCTGCATCCACTGCCCCTGGGCTTCGATGTCGATGTGTGTGATCACACTCTCTGGACAAACCAACACTGAGTCTAAGAAACTCAGTCTGGAGGCTGGAGCGATGGCTCATCGCCTCAGCGCGGGTTGCTCTTCCAGCAGTCCTGGGCTAGGTTTCCAGCACCCACATGGTGGCTCACAACCATCTGAAACTCCAATTCCGTGAGATGCAACCATTCTTGTGACCTTCATGGCACACCAAGCACACATATGGTACACATGTATAAAGGCAGGCAAAAGGCTCATAAACATAGATTAAATACATGTAAAAAAAAATGTAAAGAAACTCAGTTTTAAGGAGTTTTATTTTTAGTAGATCTGATGGCACTTGATACATTGGAACTGGGGTTGGAGTTCTTCAGTACTTGCATAGCTTACATGAGGTTCCAAAGCTTGATCTCCAGCACTGGAAAATGGCTGTATATAAAACATTTATATAGAAACATTTCAGGGAAGGCCTGCTGACTTGGTACCATCATTTCATCCAGACTCTTAGGAATCAAAGGGTCTGTTTGACAAGTGATAATTTGTTATACTTTCATTTAGTTAAATACTTTGAAATACATTTTCTCATAGTGGGAGGCTTTCCAGGTTCAAACAAACAAACAAACAAACAAACAAACAAAAAACAGTACAGCAGACTAGCTGAGGATGTGCCCACCCTTCTTCTTTCTCATAAAAGCCTTACTGTCTTCATTGGTGATTTAATCTGGTCATGTTCTTAATGTTTCCTAGCCAATGAAAATGATCTTATTTACTCTCTCTTAAAGCTATTGTGGCAGGACAGCCCCTCCCAACTGTTCCTTTCACTAGCCCAGGAAAACATCTTGGCCAGTGCAGCTGAGAGCCGGACAACAACGAAACAGGAGCCACGTATCCAATGTAAGCTCTGGACAACTCTCTCTACTGCTCAAAGAGTGAGACTGTTGCTAACCTAAGCTGTAGTGCTGTAAGTGACCCAGGCAGCTTACACTTCGGGTCCAAGGTCCTGCTCTCACTGGGATGGGTACAAGTCTTCAGAGGGGCAGTCTGTCCGCAGCAGCTTCTCTGAGTGCCAGTTGGGTTCTACACTGCATCATGTTTCAGTCACGATTCAATGGAAACAAATGGATGTTAGCCTGTATCAGAGCACCAACTTCTAACAATATGGACTACTCCTAAGGTGTTTAAAGTCATTTATTCTTAACAAATCCTGAAAACAGAGCTGATTGTTTTTAAGGCATCAGTCCAGAAACAGGTAAAAAGAAGAACGAACCAAAAGTGCGTGGACACAAATCACCTGGCCAGTGTCAGCGGCAGGAACCAGCACACAGCTCTTCATTTATCAGCCAAAAAAACTAGAAAGCAGAATTGAGAGACATCTCACCTTTAGTGATACTGAGTGTGTTATCACCACTTGCCACAAAGTCATAAAGTGCAACAAAGAGATTAGGGTCACTCTCAGTGGCTCCCAGCAGGTTCTCCTTGGAGCTCCACCTGATAGCTTCATTCAGTGCCTGAGACTCAGCATCACAGCCAAAAGGGCGGTGCAAGACTTCTGGAAGACACAAAAGGGAAGGATGTCCAGTGAGTCAAACAGCTCAGAGCTGGGAGCTCAGCCTTTGAGCTGCTGGCACACACCTAGACTCACGAATTACAACGAGTAACCAGGAGTTAGTTAGGTCCTCCTCTACTGACTATACAGTGAATTCAAGGCAAGCCTGAGCTACATAAAACTATCCCAAAAAGCAACATACACAAAAAGTTGGCAAAGGTGCTGTTGTTATTTCCTAGGCTTATGGCAGAAATTGACTTGTTGAAACTGTAATACTGTAGTCAAAGGAAAGACCATAACCAGAGAATTTCGTTCTGGTTTATATGCATTCTCCTAAGTCAGACCTAAATGAACAACAAACAAAGAACAAAACTTACAAACACGTGCTTACAAGCTTTAGAAAGCACGTGCGATACATGGTTGTGTAAGGACGCGCAGCTCTTTGGAAGTGGGCTGAGTTAGAGTCTCAAATGGCTCATACTGGCCTCAGTCTCAAGCTCGCCATGAACTGAGGGTGACCTTCCCTCCACATCCTTCTGCCCCCTAGGCAGTGCTAGGACAGGAGTGTCCTTCACACCCGGCTCATGTGGTAACGACCTGAAATGTGGACGGTAACATTAAGAAACCCTTCTAGGCTAGGTGCTTTATGCCTTCATACAAAACAAAGCAGGAAAAGTAACTTTCTCAAGAAATAAATATCTTGTATATCAATATCATGTATTTACAAATAACAAGTACAGACATAGTGCTTTCTAGCAAGATTAACCATGACRCTCTCTGCTCAACAGAAACACATCTGAATCAGGCAYAGCAGCTCATACCTATTACACACCACTCAGGGGACTGAGGCCAGGAGTTTGAGGCCAGCCTAGACTACAGAGTGAGACTCACCTATGCCMAAAACAGTAAAGAAAGAAAAGAAATACAATACAAAACACTGCTAGCATCCAAAATATTGTTTTATGTTATGATAGCTTACAATTGTTCATTTCTTTAATTTTTTAAAAACTCTAATCTCTAGAAAATACCATCAATTACTTCCGAGTTTTAATTATGCACATCAGCTAAGACCTTGTAAGATCTGTTTCTTCCTACGGCTTTTAAATTTTCAGAATCTTGAACCACATTTGTTAAAAATTATCTGATTTTCATACCCTAGTTTGGTTATGCAAAACAAACAAACAAACCAAAACCCAAACCAAAAAGACCCACTGTTCATTCAGGAGCATTGTCCTTGTTTCAAGGCAAATGATCCATCTGTCTATGTCATGTAACATTTTCTCTTATGTCTCCTTCCTAGTTTATTCAAACTTGATTTTGCGGCCACATTTGAAGTGAAGAGAGCTTTGCATCTGTGGTTTCCTTTTGTTCCACACCATTCCCTCTTCTCCATCTCTCCTCCAATGCTTTGTTCAAGCCCCACAGATCTCACCTGGACTACTGCCTCCAGTCTTGTCTCCCTCAAATCCATCCTCCACACAGCTGGCAAAGTGATCTATTTAAGACAAAAATTGGACCACATCACTTGTGAGCCCCTGTAAGAGTTATTCATCAAATTCCTGATCTTGTTTCTGGCTTTCAAGTCCTTTCATGAGTAAGGCAGACCTACTTCTCTGCTTCACCTCTCCCCACACCACACTTTACACTGTAAACTCTCCTGGGGCTGCCTCCCATATCCGGGCCTTGTCCACGCAATCCATTACACCTGTAGTGGCTTCTCCTGCTGTGTGTGTGTGTGTGTGTGTGTGTGTGTGTGTGTGTGTGTGCGCGCGTGTGTGTGTGAGACTCATCAAGTAGGTTATTCAGGCTGCCCCCCGCCCCCAGCACTGGAATGCCAAGTGTGCCACCAAGCCCAGCTTTAAAAACCATGGGTTCTGGAACTCAAACCCATGCTTGAAAGCAAGGAGGTGAGTGAAGAGCCCCTCTCTCTCCAACCCCTCCTCCTCACTTTTCTCTTGACTGGCTGACCCCTCACTGTTCAACACTCAGGTCCCCTGTGAATCTGCAGTCTCCTCATTTCCTCTGTGTTCTCCAAAGAGTGCTGCATCAATCCCTTCTCTCTACAACTCTTTCCAAAGCACTAAATGCATTTCTTATGGATAACCATATTTTTTCCCAAAGATTCCATAATCTGTACTCAAGAGCTATTAGTTACATGATACTCAACTTATAAAACCAATGTAAGCAACAGAAACAATGAAGTGTGTGTGTCTTTAATGTCAGCACCGGGGAAGCAGAAGCAGAGCCAGGCAGACTTCTGTGAGCTCCGGGCTATTCAGAGCTACGATGAGTACAATGAGTACAGTGAGACTCCCTCCCTCAAAACAACAAACAAACAAACAAAACCCCACCACCAACAAAGCAAACTACCCATTAACTAATGTTTAGAACTTAGTTTTCTGCAGAATTTAGAAGACRCTGAAACCAACATAAACCCAACAAAGGCAAAAAGTAGCAAATAGCACATCCATGTTATTTGTGAAACCCAGCAACTTCAAAGACCCACAAAGCTAATTTGTGGCTATGGCCACAACCTTTGTAGCCATTTATGAGTCCATTCTTACCCTCGGAGAAACACCTATCGGTGCAGAGAAATGGCTCTGCAGAATGGTGAAGGGGATGCTGCCCAGCCTCACAACTCCGGTTCCAGCCTCAGATCCCACATGGTAAAGAGAACCTATGCTTGCAAACTGTCCTCTGCCCCCACATGTGAGTGTGTACATGTGTGCATGCACACAGTCCTGACCTCACATGTGAGTGTGTACATGTGTGCATGCACACAGTCCTGACCTCACATGTGAGTGTGTACATATGCACACAGAGACCTCTGACTATACATGTGAGCATGCACATACACATAAATTAATGTAAAAAAAATTTTTGGCTTTTTTGAGACAGGGTTTCTGTCTCTGTATCCCTGGCTATCCTACAACTTGCTCTGTAGACCAGGCTGGCTTTGAACTCAGATATCCACCTGCCTCTGCTTCCCCAAGTGCTAGGATTAAAGTTGTATACCACCACTGCTCAGCTTATGAAAAAATTTAAAAGACCTGAAATCTCTCCATTTTTCATTCAACCTTTTCACTTCTACCAAAATTGTTTCACTAGGCTACTTCTATATTTACTCCTTTTAAAGTTTAAAAAAAGTCATATTTTGTAACTCTATGTTTAAAATTCTTCATTGGTCCCAGACTTACAGTAAAAATCTAATCTTTAAAGGGCCCTTCAGGTCCCTTCCAGGTTAATTTTCCCAATTCTTCTTTCCTTCTTTCCCTCCGTCCTCCCCTCCCCTCTCTTTTCCTCCCTTCCTTCCTTCCTTTGAAGACGGGGTCTCACTCACTCTGTAGGCCCTGCTGGACTTGAACTTATGGAAGTCCACTCCCCTCTCTCCTTTCCCCACTGCTGGTGCTGAGATGTGCATCATCATACAGCAGTTTGTTTCGTCRTTTAAGATYTTTAAAATAGTGTGTGTGTATCAGCACGTCTGCCCTCGAGTAGGGGTGCCAATGGAGGAGGGCGGCGGGTCCACGGGAGCTGGAGTTACAGGCRTCTGCAGCCACCTGGTGCTAGGATCTGAGTCMGTCCTTGGCTAGAGCAGGGAGTGCTCACAACCAAAGAGGCCTCTCTCCAGCCGAGTCAATTTTCTCCCTTCCCTTGCTCTCTGCTGATGACTACCCTTCCTACTACCGCTTAAACAGGGCAGGTACAGACCTTGCCTTTTTTTTTTTCCTTCTCGCGTTTTCTTCTGGCTAAAATAGTTGTCCCAAAGATATTCCACTCAAATGTAACCCTCTGAGAAGGACATTTTCTAATGATCCTATTCAAAAGTGCAGACACTCCTATGTGTACATATGTTGCCTAACTCTCCTGGGGGCAATGTTTGAAGGACAGGAAGTTTCTTATTTGTTCATTGAATACAGAACAACAACAACAACAGCCTCCACCCTCCCCAAGAGCTTATGTACAAGAAGCTTTTTTWAAAAAGATGTTGTTTAAAAAAAAAAAAAAGCCAGGCAAGTGGGACATGGCTGCAATCCCAGTATTCCAGGGGCTAAGGGAGGAGGCTCTTAAGTCCCTCCATCGCATAAGTTTGCACAACATAGCAAGACCCCATCTCCAAACGAACTAACGAGCACACAACAAAAGGTCCGCTAAGGGTAAAGGTG
>BDUI01000626.1:161453-176196 GCA_002335545.1 Apodemus speciosus | reverse complement strand
TTCTGAGTTCGAGGCCAGCCTGGTCTACAGAGTGAGTTCCAGGACAGCCAGGGCTATACAGAGAAACCCTGTCTCAAAAAACCAAAGGGAAAAAATACAGGAGAACACAGGTATACAGGTAGAAGAAGCCCTTAAAAAATACAGCAAAGCACAACAAAACAGGTGAAGGAATTGAACAAAACCATCTAGGATCTAAAAATGGAGGAAGAAAAATAAAGAAATCACAAAGGGAAACAACTCTGAACATAGAAAACTTAGGAAAGAAGTCAGGAGTCATGGATGCAAGCATCAACAACAGAATAAAAAGATAGAAGAGAGAATCTCAGATGCAGAAGATATCATAGAAAGCATTGACACAGGAATCAAAGAAAATGCAAAATGCAAAAAGCTCCTAAACCAAAACATCCAAGAAATCCAGGACAAAATGAGAAGACTAAACCTAAGGATTATAGGTATGGAAGAGATTGAAGATTTCCAACTTAAAGGGCCAGTAAATATCTTCAACAAAATTATAGAAGAAAACTTCTCTAACCTAAAGAAAGAAATGCCCATGAAAATACAAGAAGCCTACAGAACTCCAAATAAATTGGTCCAGAAAAGAAATCCCTCTTGTCACATAATAATTAAAACAAATTTACAAAACATCTTTTTACAAATCCAGCCTTTCAAAGGATAATGAAGAGAAAACAATAACAAAAGGAGGGAAACTACACACTAGAAAAATCAAGAAATTAATCTTCTTTTAACAAACCAAAAAGAGAGCCACTCAAACATAACTCCATCTCTAATAACAAAAATAACAGGAAGCAACAATCATTTCTCCTTAATATCAATGGATTCAATTCTCCAATAAAAAGACATAGACTAATAGACTGGATACATAAGCAGGACTCCAACATTTTGCTGCACACAGGAAACTCACCTCAGGCACAAAGACAGACACTACCTGAGAATAAAGGGCTGGAAAACAATTTTCCAAGCAAATGGTCCCAGGAAACAACCTAGTGTAGCCATTCTAATATCGATTAAAATTGACTTTCAACCTAAGGTAATCAAAAAAGATAAGGAAGGACACGTGATACTCATCAAAGGAAAAAAAATCTACCAAGATGAATTCTTAATTATGAACATATATGCTCCAAATACAAGGGCACCCACATTAATAAAAAAAAATTTTTGCTAAAGCTCAAATTACACATTACACACAACAATAATGGGAGACGTCAACACCCAACTCACACCAATGGACAGATCAGAGAAATACAAACTAAACAAAGAAACAGTGAAACTAACAGAAGTTATGAACCAAATGGATTTAACAGATATCTATAGAACATTTTATCCTAAAACAAAAGAATACACCTTCTTCTCAGCACCTCATGGCACCTTCTCCAAAACTGACCACATAATCTGTCATAAAACAAACCTCTGTGGATGTAAGAAGATTGAAATAATTCTATGCACCCTATCAGATCACCACGAACTAAGGCTGGTCTTTGATAACAACAAAAACAACATAAAGCCCATATACACATAGAGACTGAAAAACATTCTACTTAACAATAACTTAGTCAAGGAAGAAATAAAGAAAGAAATTAAAGTCTTTTTAGAATTTAATGAAAAGGGAGGCACAACATACCCAAATTTATGAGACATAATGAAAGCAGTGCTAAGAGGAAAATTCATAGCTCTGAGTGCCTCCAAAGAGAAACTGGGAAGAGCATACACTAACAGCTTGAAGGCACAGCTGAAGGCTCTCTAACAAAAAGAAGCAAATACACCCAAGAGGAGTAGACGTCAGGAAATAATCAAATTCAGGGCTGAAATCAACCAAGTAGAAAAAAAAGAATTATACAAAAAAATCAACCAAACCAGGAGCTGGTTCTTTGAAAAAACCAACAAGATAGATAAACCCTTAACCAGAATAAACAGAGGGCACAGAGTATCCAAATCAGCAAAATCAGAAATGAAAAGGGTGACCTAACAACGGATACTGAGGAAATAAAAAAATGATCAGATCCTACTACAAAAGTCTATACTCAACAAAAGTGGAAAATCTGGATGAAATGGACAACTTTTTAGACAGAGACAAGGCACCAAAGTTAAATCCAGGTCAGATAAATGATCTAATAATACCATAATCCTAAAGAAATAGAAGTGGTCATTCACAGTCTTCCAACCAAAAAAAAAAAGGCCAGGACCAGATGGGTTCTATCAGACCTTCAAAGCAGACCTAATATCAATACTCTTCAAACTATTCCACAAAATAGAAACAGAAAGAACACTATCCAACTCGTTCTATGAAGCCACAATTACACTGATACCTAAACCACACAAAGACCCAACAAAGAAAGAGAACTTTAGACCAATTTCCCTTATAATATAGATCCAAAAAACAATCAATAAAATTCCTGCCAACCAAATCCAAGAACACATCAAAACGATCATTCACCATGATCAAGTAGGCTTCATCCCAGGGATGCAGGAATGATTCAATATACAGAAATCCATCAATGTAATTCACTATATAAACAAGCTCAAAGAAAAAAAACCACATGGTCATCTCATTGGATGCTGAAAAAGCATTTGACAAAATTCAGCATCCTTTCATACTAAAAGTCTTGGAAAGAACAGGAATTCAAGACCCATACCTAGACATAGTAAAAGCAATATACAGCAAACCAGTAGCCAACATCTAACTNTATATTATGCTACAGTACTAAGAATCCACTACTATAATTATGGCATTGAAAAGGTGTAGGAAA
This sequence comes from Apodemus speciosus, assembly GCA_002335545.1. Classification (NCBI taxonomy): domain Eukaryota; kingdom Metazoa; phylum Chordata; class Mammalia; order Rodentia; family Muridae; genus Apodemus; species Apodemus speciosus. The sequence goes on along the minus strand of BDUI01000626.1, from coordinate 173,431 downwards.
AAAAAGAAAGAAACGGAGGGAAGGAGGGGCAGAACATTCTTTATAACCCCCCCCCATGGAGAAATCTAGTACATCTTTTGAGAACATTCTAGAACACATATACTATGATTGATATAGTATGTATTCTCTCTCTTTCTGTTTATAGATATGACTTAGAAATTAAGAACAGTTAATTCTCTTCCAGAGGACCTAAGAAAGGCTCAGAGCATGCATGTGATAGCTCACTGTGTGTGTGTGTGTGTGTGTGTGTGTGTGTGTGTGTGTGTGTAGATATGACTCAGAGATTAAGAGCAGTTACTTTCTTCTAGAGGACCTAAGATTGGTTCAGAGCACTCACATGATAGCTGTGTGTGTGTGTGTGTGTGTGTGTCTGTGTGTGTGTGTGTGTATGTGTAAAAAGAGAGATATGACTCAGAGATTAAGAAGTTACTTCTCTTCCAGAGGACCTAGGAAAGGCTCAGAGATAGCTCACAACCATCTACAGAAGCCCTTGTAGAGGAAATGATGTCTCTTCTGACCCCTGTAGGATTCAGCAGGTATGTGGCACATCCACACAAAATAAGATACTTAAAACACAACCCAACACAACAAACAAAAATAAGACTGCAGAGTGACCTGAGACAGCTGCATTCTGAAAGTTCCTCTGAATGCAGTCAGGAGAGTGCATTGCTTCAATGGAGACAGAGGTGGCCCTCATGCATTCTGGAGAAAAAGTATTTTTAGTACTAAATATAAGTTTCTCATATTTTACACACAACATTTACTTCTAACTGAGCCACTTACATCAATGATGAGTCACCTTCCAGCAACTCAGCAAATGTGAGGCTTCAGGAACCTCACAGAATTCCCTGATGTGCTGAAGCATTGTATGATGAATTCTGTCAGTTGGGTTTTATTGTATGTTGAATAAGTGTGCTTTTTAAAGGTTATTTTTATGTTTGCGTATGTGTGTGTCTCTATGATTGTGTACTGCACATACATACAGATGCCCTCAGAAGCCAAAAGTCGAGGTAGGAGGCCCTGCAGCTTGAGTGAGTCCTTGTCAATGGCAGTTGGAGCTCACCAATCCGGGTGCCCAGAAATGAGCCTGGTCAYTAGAAGAGMGGCAAGTGCTCTTACTTGCCAAGCCATCCTCTCAGATGAACAGGGTTATTTTTGACAATGGGTATCATTGCAATAATCTATGGCCTCAAATAAATTTTAAGTTTGATAGATTTCAGTCATATACTTTAAAATTATGCACACTACAGTTAATTACAAAGAAAGATTCATTTAAGACTCTGGAATAGTAGGATCTGATGATTTTTTGAATTTCCTCAGTTTCTGTTGTTATATCTCCCTTTTCATTTCTAATTTTGTTAATTTGGATAGTGTGTCTGTGCCCTTTGGTTTGTCTGGCTAAGGGTTTATCTATCTTGTTGATTTTCTCAAAAGAACCAGCTCCTGGTTTTGTTGATTCTTTGTATGGTTCTCTTTGTTTCAACTTGATTGATTTCAGCCCTGANAAAACCCAGGATAGCTAAAACTATTTTCAACAGTAAAAGAACTTCTGGGGAAATCAGTATCCTGGACCTCAAGCAATACTACAGAGCAGTAGTGTTAAAAACTGCATGGTATTGGTACAGTTACAGGTAGGTGGATCAATGGAATAGGATTGAAGACCCAGAAATGAACCCACACATCTRTGGCCACTTGATCTTCGACAAAAGAGCTGAAAACGTCCAATGGAAAAAAAGATAGCCTTTTCAACAAATGGTGCTGGCTCAACTGGAGGTCTACATGCAGAAGAATACAAATTGATCCATTTGAGATGGCTGAGAAACAGGTAAAGAAATATTCAACATCCTTAATCATCAGGGAAATGCAAATCAAAAGAACCCTGAGACTCTACCTTATACCAGTCAGAATGGTCAAAATCAAAAACTCAGGGGACAGAAAATTCTGGAGAAGATGTGGAGAAAGAGGAACATTCCTCCATTGCTGGTAGGATTGCAAGCTGGTAAAACCACTCTGGAAATCAGTTTGGCAATTCCTCAGTAAATTAGACACAGCACTACCTGAGAACCCAGCTATACCACTCCTGGGCATGTATATAGTATATGTATGTATATGTGTATATATATATCCAGAAGGTGCTTCAACATATAATAAGGACATATGCTCTACTATGTTCATAGCTGCCTTATTTATAATAGCCAGAAGCTGGAAAGAACCAGATGTCCCTTGACAGAGAAATGGATACAAAAATATGGTACATTTACACAGTGGAGCTATTAAAAACAATGAATTCATGAAATTCTTAGGCAAATGGATGGAGCTAGAAAATATCATCCCAAGTGAGGTAACCCAGTCACAAAAGAACACACATGGTATGTGCTCGCTGATAAGTGGATATTAGCCCAAAGCTCAGAATATCCAAGCTATAACTCACAGACCACATTAAGCTCAAGAAGAAGGAAGATCAAAATGTGGAAACTTTAATCCTTATTCGAAGGTGGATCAAAATACCATGGCTCACAGCCAACAAATGGACTGAGCATAGAGTCCCCAATGGAGGTGCTAGAGAAAGGACCCAAAGAGCTGAAGAGGTTGCAGCCCTGCAGGAGGAACAACCAGTATCCCCAGAGCCCTAGGGACTAAACCACCAACCAAARAGTACACATGGAGGGACTTATGGCTCTAGCTACATATGTAGCAGAAGATGACCATTTCAGACATCAATGAGAGGAGAGACCATTGGTCCTGTGAAGGCTCGATTCCCCCAGAATAAGGGAATTCAAGTCAGGAAATTAGGGGAGGTGGGTTGATCAGGGGAAGGGGGGATGRGATCRGGGGGTTTTGGAAGTGTAACAAGGAAAGCAAATACAATTTGAAATTTAAATAAAGCAAATATCTAATAAAAATTCAATTGTAAGATTGTCTGGTGATTTTGACTCATTCCAAATAATAGATAAATTATATCTCTAAAAAATATATTAAAAAAATTAGATTGATCACTGAGTGTCAGAATATGTTGTTCATTTTCTATGTTTTTCTTTCTCTATGTTATACCTCTGTATATCAGAAGCTCTATTTTGTCCTGAACATTTCTTCTTTTTTTTCTTTTCTTCTTTCATTTAGTTAGTCTCTCCTAAGAAGTCTGAAGATTCTGTTCCAATATTTATATTCAGATAAGTCGTCCATATTTACTTAAATTGAACCATGGCTAAATGTTCTACTACTGGTACCTGAAACACAAGACCTCTTGGATAAAAAGTGCTTCTTTGTAAGAACTATTTGTCCATAATCAAAAAATAACTCTCATTGGACAAGCAAAAGCAGAAAGTGAGGGTCCTCCAGCTCTGACAGCCAGAGTACCTAGTTGTAGGTTAAGCCTCCTTGGTCTTGCAATTCTGCAGCTATTATCAAAAAGGCAGAAATGAACTATGTAAGTCAAATATTGCATCATAAATTTCAAAGAAATGAATCTAATGGAAGGGAACTAATAGGAAATAAAAAACAAACTGTTTGGTATCTTGAATTCTTGAAAGTTTGCTTTTAATATATGAAGAGAGAAGCAAATATATACAAAGACTTTTACAAAAAGGATTAAGGAAAGAATAAATGTTTGTAAAGATTATAAGTTTATTTTTCTTCCTAAATGTCAAAAACCATGTTTTAATACGACAGAACTTATTTTCCAAGTATAATATTAATAATTAAATGATATTGAAATAAGAAAGGCAATCATAAGCAAGATAAACTGCACTGCATAAGGAGTAGGACCTGCCCAGCCAGACCTTAACACAGGATTCCAGCTTGGAGAGATGAACAGTCATATAAATCAACTCACAGCTCTCTGCATTCTAGCAAACAATTACTCCTGGTTTTGAAATAGTAAATCTTCAGGTTACCTCTAGTTCTGACATGCAGTCTTTGTATGGTTTACAATGGCATAGAGAAGTTAAATTTAAAAAAAAATTTTCTGAGTTGTTATATCCATGCCTCCTTGATTATAACATATGAACCATCTCTATTATTTCAATGTGAAATGGCTCATCATATAAATGGAAATATTGATCCTACAAAGTAAACACAAAGTAAGGAATTGATATTATTTAAACCTAGGAACCTGAAATTCAGATTACTATTATTAAGCACACAAAATCAAAACCAGAGTGTTCTCTAAAACATATTTGTGATTAACTGATTTTTATTATAAAAATTCATCTTTTAAGTCTCACAAATTATATTTTAAAATTTATATATTAAGACTTTTGTCCTGATATTCTAAAGAGAAAAAGAAATATGCAACTTTTCTTCATACCTTTTTCCCTGAGTTATAAGAAATTTTTAAAAGGAAACTGCTTAAACTAATTGTCTTACTTGGAGAAAATATAAATTCGAAACTATCTAATCCTAATTTCAATAGTCATGTTGTTTGAATTTGAGTGGAAAGAATCTGATTATCTATGTTTTCTGAGGGTGTTCTCAGAGCTAAAGTCTCTAAATAGGATGGCCATACTGAATTGGAAATTGACAGGAGAGATCCCTAAGATATGACTTAGGAACATAAAGAACATGTCCCTGTTTACAAAGTATTTCAAACCAAAAATCCAGCTTAGCAGATCCAAGTAAGACTAGTGAGTATTTGTCCAATCCTTACAATTTATTTCACTAGCAGGCTGTGTATAGAAATCAATCTAACCCAGATCACTCTTACTTGAAAAGGAAAATCATAATAAATCTAGAATTAGTCTAGACTGTGTCATTGGTAAGGGATCCTTTAATATTGAGAAGTCTATCTTAATCTAAGCAATAAAAATAGAAAACTTGGGATCTCTAATAATTTTCCATACCTTACATCATCATTTATTAACAAATGTTCCCCTTGAAAAAATTTAAACATGCGACCTTTGTGTCTTAGTATATCCTACATTATTACAAGAGACAGACAGCAGATAATAGATCTTAAAAGTGAGCAGAGTATATGGTATACTAGGATGTGAGAAGTGCTATTGGCAAAATAGAAGAAAATGCTTAGAGGGTCAACCAACATGAAGAGGAGACAAACAATATGGAATTGCTCTGAGGTTTGCATCAGAGAACAAGGGTGGTAGCAGCAACTGATCCAGAAAGGTCTGAATGAAAACCAGACAGCCAGAGGGAAGTATGGGTGAGCATGTGGCCTGGAGTTTCTGGGCTGAAACTGAGATGCCTGCCAGAAATGTGATGAAATGAAACCTTTCATCCTACCTCATAGGAAGCAGAAGAGAAGTTTGCCACCCACATTCAGCAGAGTTCTGGAAGAAACTGGAAATCTTGAGATGTTTAATGACTCATCATCTTCTGATAAAAGTCTGCAAATAAATCTTAGGTTTTGGTATAAGTGAAGTTAAAACTATTTCCATGTGCCTTTAATCTCAGAATTTGGGAGGCAGAGGCAGGAGGATTTCTATGAGTTTGAGGCCAGTACATAGTGGGCCTGCCAACAAAAGAAACAGAAGCAAATGGAGTGTGACACAAGGCCTTTCTCCCACTCTGGCTGCACAGGATCTCATTGCCATAAACACTGATTCTAAATGAAACGGTGATGCAACCAAGGAAAAACCAGTGAGGGGCTTTACCCAGTATGCAGCGTGCAGAAGACTGTGCATCAAAATACTCCATAAAATAACACATTCTGGAGCTAAGGAGATGGCGCACTTAAGAGTGTTTTTAGAGCAAGGTGAAATTCTACAGTTGATTCCCTAGCACTCACATAAATGCCAGGAATAAGGGCATGCACTCACAACACCAGTCCTGGGAAGGCAGAGACAATTCAGTCCTGAGGCTTTCTGGCCAGCCAGTAGAGCAGAATTAGTAAGGCCCTGTTTCACTGAGAGGACCATTTGAAAAAAGAAGTAAAGAATGATTTAAGAAGACATCTACTATTGGCCTCTAGATTCCATATGTGTGAGTGAGTGACTGTGTGTGTGTGTGTGTGTGTGTGTGTGTGTGTGTGTGTGTGTGTGTGTGTGCAGTCTAACATGCACATACGAACAAGAACTAACAGTTAATAAAACAACACTGTATTGCTGTATTACCACTAAAGGCCACAGGGATATCTCTGGTCTGTACTCTCCCCTGAAGCCATGTTAAGATTCCTGGGCCCAGCTTCCTCCTGGGACGCTATGGGCGTCCATAGCCCACGTTGCCCCAAAGACCATGTTGATGTCCTTAGCCTGTGCTCCCACAGAGAGCTATGATATTGTCTGTGGCCCATGCTCCCGCAAAGGTCTGTGTTGATTCCATAGTCTGTTATGCCACTGGAAACCAAGTCTCTGTGGCATGTGCTGAGTTTGTCTCTGCTCCATGCTGCTGCCAGAAACCATGTGGAGATCCATGACCTGTGACATCACTGATTGTAAAGGGCAAACAAACCACCTTTGCAATCAATGACTGCAGACTCAGAGCTAAGAAAGAGGGACATAGAAGGCTTCTGTGGCAATCCTAACACTTCATGCCACACCTAAAGTAACAGCCTAGGCAGAAAGGCATCAAAGAGAACTCTTAAAAGTTGTGATAGGATGCTGAAATGTAGTTCTCACAGTCCATGGCTTCTGCCAGGGTGGCAGTGCGGAAGGACTCAGTTTCCTCTAAGGGGCTGGCCACTGGGAGTTTGACCATGTCCTAGTGAGTATATGAGCGACAGAAATAGAACATTATTTTTTCCTCTGTTTTTTGAAGGAGGAGGTCACAAGAGAAGGAAGCAGACTTGGGAGAACTAGGAAGTGAGTGTGATTGAGGTGCACGATGTGAAATTCTCAATCGATAAAACCATTTTTGTTAGAAAAAAATCAACATTATAAAAATTTAATCTCATAGGCTCTTTTAAAAACATTTATTCAATTACAAAAAATTCCTATGTATTGACATTTGCAAAAGCTTTTGTCTGGAGACTGAGGATTTCCATTCCTGTGAGATATAGATAGCCAGAAAGTCTCTCTCCATGCATCACTTTCAGAAGATTACACACACACACACACACACACACACACACACACACACACANACACACACACACACACACACACACACACACACATACACACATACACACGCATACACACGCATACACACACACTTGATTATTTTATTTATTTACATTTAAAATTGTTGTCCTTCTTCTTGGTCTCCCATAGGCAAACCCCCATCTCATTCCCCCCTTCCCCTTGACTCTATGAGGGTGCTCCCCCCTACTCCTGCCTCACTCCTCTAGCATCCCCCTTTGCTGGAGCAACAAACCTTCATAGGACCAAGTGCCTCCCCTCCCATTGATGTCAGATAAGGCAAGCCTCTCCTACATATGTAGGGGAAGCCATGGACCCACCCATGTACACTCTTTGGTGATTGGCTTAGTCCCTTGGGGCTCTGGGGAGTCCAAGTAGTTGATATTGTTGTTCTTCCTATGGGGTTGCAATCTTCAGCTCCTTCAGTCCTTCCCTATCTCTTCCATTGGCATCCCTGRGCTCAGTTCAATGGTGGACTGTATCTGTATCTATCTCAGTCAGGTACTGGCACAGACTCTTAGAGGACAGCCCTACTGGGCTCTTGTCTGCAAACATTTCTTGGCATCAACAATAGTGTGTAGTGTCAGAATTTGGTGTCTGCGGATGGGATGGGTCCCAAGGTGGGACCATCTATGGATGGCCTAAACTTCAGTCTACTCCATCTTTTGTCCCTGTGTTTCCCTTAGACAGGAACAATTTTAGGTTAAAATTTTTGAGTTGGGTGAGTGGCCCCTTCCCTCAATTGTGGCTGTACATATCTACTGGGGGTGGCCTCTTCAGTTCTATCTCCCCTCTCTTGGGTATTTTGGCTAATATCATCCCCATTAGGTCCTGGGAGCATCTTGCATCCCTGTCGTCTGGGACTTTCTAGTGGTTGCCCCTCCCCATCCCCCCCCCCACTGCTACATATTTCTATTCCTTATCCTGGTTCTCTGGACTTCTCTCCTGTCTCTTTTATACCTGAACTTCCCTTCTTTTCCCTCCCCTCCTCTGTCCCTAGATGGGACCCTTCCTCCCTCTGCCCCCAGTGATTATTTTGTTCCCCCTTCTAAGTGGGATTGAAGCATCTATACTTTGCCTTTCCTTCTTGATAAGCTTCATATGATCTGAGTTGTGTCATGGATATTCTGAGTTTTTGGGCTAATATCTACTTATCAGTGATTACATAATATATAACTTGAGCACTTTGTCTGCTTTTTTAGTGTGTGCCTTAAACAAGCATCTGTAGAAAACACACACACAAACACACACACACACCTTCTCCCATAATCTTTGCATTTCATATATCTAAGGTAGTAAACCCATACCAAATAGCTTATAAAACACAATGAATAGAAAAACATTATAAAACCCTCTCCACACATGTTCCACTATACACGAATAGGCAGCATACATACATACCACATGTTTGTGCACACTGGTAATTCTGTTCTTTTGTGCTCATCCAGTTCCTTAGCATCCTGACCTAGATATGTGGGTAGACATTCAGCAAATCTATTGATTGCTACTAAGTAGCTCTGAAATTCACTTTAACTATAGAGACTCTTTTTAGAATAATTCCATCTCCCATCTCATTTTTCCCCACAGGAAAATGACCACCAAAATGTTGTAAGTGATGAAAGAGACAGATTTTCAAACATTTTTTTCAAGAAGTATTCTATCTGTTCTTTCATAACTGTAAGTATGTTTTCAAAAATAAAACATATAATGAGAAAATTCTATTCCCTTCATAACTACAGCAGAAGCAAATCAAATTATTCAGGCTTGGTCAAGATGGACATTTGGGGATTTATATACATTCTAGAGCAGTGCTATACTAGGCCTGATCTAATCCATTAACATTTGATTATATCTGACAGACGATAATTTGGTATACTTTCATTTCTGTAGGGTTTAAGTAATGTTTGAAAAATAAATAACATGTTAATGAAGAGTAAAACTTGTTATCAAAAGAGTTGCCATTATGTTGCCTTAAACCTGTTTATTGGAGTATAATCCCATTTTCTAGCTTTTAAGGAGAGGAGACAGCTATCTCAAGTTAATTACTGTTTCATTGCTAGTACCCCAGAGCAAGCACAGTTAAGTGTTCAATGTTCCAAAGTAATTGGCAAGGACTTAGAAGAACCAGGACATATAAATTTGCACTAACAACTTAGGCTAATTGGCAAAATGGAAATAAATTCAAGAATTTAGTGATTACCACACACTGAAGTCAAAGAAAGAGCTGACAGTAGGCACAATCCAAGAATACAAGTTCACCTAAACCTGAGCAAGATACAACACACCCTGGGATTTCCAATGAACCAGTGTGCTCAGGCAGCCTCTGGTTAATCAACCAGAACCTGTACCAGACAGGAAAATCTATATCAATAAAGGGCCACTATTAGTAACAATGCTTTATGACTTACTAAAATGTATCAACACACTAGTGAAACAGAGTCCTCCCCTTGTAGATGCAGGGGAAAATCCCTTACATACCCTTTATCATACAAATTGTAAAAAGTGTAGAAAAGATGGTTGATTTTTTTCTTCTGATTGCAAGAGGGTTCTCCTGGCATTCACATGGCCCTGGGTTCAATCCCAAGTGCTGAAGAGAAGAAAAGAATAACTAAGAGTCCCCAGACACAGTAAATTGTATACATGAACTGCATACCCATTTGATATTGAAACATTAATGTTAACAAAATGATAAAACAGCACAGATCACTGGCAGTGTTGTAAATGTCATTTCAAACATGTTTCATTGTGGTTGTGATGTTTGCAGTTTGAGTGCCTAAATCATAGAATAGCATAATGAATGTGGCCTGTTGAGAGCACAGACTGGGATGTGGGCTTTGTTTTTTTTTTTGCAATGTTGGCCAAACATTTCATCCCATAAAACATTTCTGCAGGAACTTCTGAGGTGGAGCTCAGTAATAAATGAAAGCAGATGCTTTGCAGTGGGGCAAGGACAGTGCAGTTGGGCCACACATGTTTACAGAGCAATCACAATCAGAATGACAAAGARCCTGTGTGTTTGACAGGCTTGACAGTAACTCGATGGCACCTGAAAATCCCCATGGGGCAAACAGTAGCAAATAAATCATATACAAGATCAATATTGTAACTTTATCTTTTCTTTGATCAAATACGCATCTATAATACACTTTACCCCTAGCCTCAAATACGCCATCAGCACCTGCGTGTCAAGTGATACTCACTTTCTGCCCACAATCAGAAACAGGAGGCTACCTTTCTGGGTTCATTTTCATCCCTTTCCCATTTTGCCTCATTATTCCCTGTTTCTCAGGCCTAGGGAAGTGATCTCCATCTCAAGGCCCCCTGTGTGTGTGCCTTCGTCCTTGAGCATCCCTTGGGACTGATGTATACTCACCCTAGACTGGAGCACCTCCTCCCTCAACTCCCCGTTCCCTTTAAACAAATGGTTTAGAGCAAGAGATACATGCATGGAAAAACGAGTTTCATCACTCACTAGGGGTACAACTCCTGCTTGACAGATGGACCCTAGTTTCTCATTTATGAGCTGAGAAAGCTACCATGTGTCTCTCAGTATTGGCTGTGTCTCTGGATTATTACTAAAATTAAATCTTTAGCGCAGTGCCTGATAATAAGTAAATATCTATAAACCACTGCTATAATTATTATCACCTGTTCTCCTAAAACTCATTGCCATAATTCCATAATAGTGCTTACCAGATTTTGTGCATGAACATTTGCATTTTCCTCAGCTAGACAAGCTCTGTTTAGCATTTTATCCCAAAGAGCTAAGCTCCGTTCAGCTTTTCACCCCAATATTTAGAGTGTAGTCATACATGTGTGGTTAATTAATATATATGACAGTAAGAAAAATCACCAATCTAGTAGACATAATTAATGTTCCTTTATTATTGTTTTGAAATAATACTCTCAGTAAATGCTTTCAAATACAGCTGTTATTTATCCACAACTACACTAACCAAATGGGAACAGAAGACTATCACAAGAAGTACAGAGGAAACTGAATCTAAAGGTAGGAAGATACAGAAAGGTATGTGTCTTGAGGAAACTGAGTCCCCTGGATGCTAAACTCTTAGTCAGAGCCTGTGCTTGAGTTTGCACAGAAAATGAGGTCATAGTCAAAAGTCACCAACATAAGGGAACCAACCATGACAGGACAGAGCTGGCTATTTAAAATGAACATGTAACTCAGATCCTAAGAGTTACAACTAAAACACAGCCTAAGATTATTTAAATGTCAAATTAAATAAAAGAAATTATGTCATTTATATAACAAAAGCAAGAAAAGCTGACTTTGAGTGAAATAAAAAAAAAGTTGATTGAATTAAGAAGTGTTCTATTTATAAGTAAGAAAAAACAGTTAGTGAACTGTAGGATATGTGTGTAGGAAAAGTAGCCTGTGTCATATATGGAACAAAATGTTTGGCCTAAATATCTCTCAGTACTTAAAAACACTTTTGATATGCAGTAATGATAAAAGCAAATTAAATATGTAAATATTCTTCAGTTGGATTGATGCTAATGTCCTGCAGCATGGTATATTTAATTATTGGTGCTTTATTACTGAATCTTAGACATAATTACATAAATTGTTTCCAACGACTAATATATTTTGTGAATTAGTTATCTTTATTTTGCCTCACATTAAAATTACCATACCTTTAGGATGGTATGATAAAGAAATACTTTTTGTGATTACAAAGTACTTCAGAATGTAGGCAGAATATAGTGTTGAGTCTGATTCTCAAAGGAGAAAAACATTGCAGACTATATGTAGCTTAGAAAGTTTAGGTAGCCAGTATGTAATTATAGTATGTAATCTCTAATCTAATTACAGTTTAAATTATGAATAAAAGCATGAAAAAACATTAACTTTACTCTTGTGCTGGATATCTTTCTAAACATGTGATAAAAGAAAAATCTTTGTTCATCTCCTGACATATATATATA
>BDUI01000625.1:226739-239092 GCA_002335545.1 Apodemus speciosus | reverse complement strand
GAGGCGTGTGGACAGTGGAGACCCGGCCTGTGAGATTTCAGAGAAGTTTAAATCCCTCACAGATCCTCTTGGAGTCATGTGTGTGGTATTTTGAGTTAGGAATCTGGTTTTAGCCTGGCGTGGTRGCGGCGTATGCCTTTAATCCCGGCACTCAGACAGAGGTRGAGGCAGATGGATCTGTGTGAGTTTGAGGTCAACCCAATGGACAGAGGGAGTGAGTTMCAGGACAGCCAGGGCTACACCGAGAAACCATGTTTCCAAAAACCACAAGAAGGTGTCTGTGGTTCTGGTCATCTGGGACTGAAGAGTCAGCTCTGTTAATGTGAAAACTCTGCTTTCTTGGGACATGTGATGCTCACTGGCTGGAGCTGAAGAATCAGCCATGATTTGTTTAGGAAGAGGACAGCATCACTGAGGTGACAATCTGCCAAGTATTCCCTCACSGTCAGCACACGGCAGCTGCAGTCCATGAGGCCAAGGCTTTTTTTTTTTCTTTCTTATTTAAACATGGCTCGTCTTATAAAACATATTTACCTTTATTTTATGTGCATTGGTGTTTTGCCTCCATGTATGTCTATATGAGAGTGTCAGATCTTGGAGTTACAGACAGTTGTGAGCCGCCACACGGATGCTGGGATTTGAACCTGGAGCCTCTAGAAGAGCAGTCAGTGCCCTTAACTGCTGAGCCATCTTCTTGAAGGCTTTTTCTTAAGCCAAACTTGATAATGTATAAGAGTTTCCCCGCATGGTACTGGTTTTGGTGTCATGAAAGCTACAGGATYGAAGGAGCCATGGACAGAAGCTGAGACTTGTCATTGTAAGAGGCTAGGAGAGTCCGTTGGTGAAGGTACAGCCTCAGCTACAGTGGGGACTCTAGGGTTGAAAGAGTCATGGAACAAAGTTAGAAAAGAAAGGTTATAGGGCTGGAGAGATGGCTCAGCAGTGGCTGCTCTTCCAAAGGTCCTGAGCTCAATTCCCAGCAACCACATGGTGGCTCACGGCCATCTATAATGAGATCTGGTGCCCCCTTCTGGCTTCCAGGTGTTCATGCAGGCAGAACGTTGTATACGTAATAAATTAAAAAAAAAAAAAAACCACAGAAAAGAAAGGTTATGGTTTAGTAGTGATGGTTTGTTTGTCAAGTTGTTGCAGACCTAGATGTAGCTGGAAAGAGGGGATCTCATTGAATTACCTCCCTCAGCCTTCCCTGTGGGAGTGTCTGTGTGACATTTTCCTGGCTGAAGGGCGGAGTGCCTAGCCCACTGTGAGTTGTGTTACTCTCAGGCAGGTGGGCCTGGGTTATTTAAGAAAGGTAGCTGAAGCCGGGCGTGGTGGCGCACGCCTGTAATCCCAGCACTTGGGAGGCAGAGGCAGGTGGATTTCTGAGTTCGAGGCCAGCCTGGTCCACAGAGTGAGCTCCAGAACAGCCAGGACTACAGAGAAAGCCTGTCTCGAAAAATCAAAAAAAAAAAAAGGTAGCTGAGAAATCCAGGAGGGGGCTGGAGAGATGGCTCAGCAGTTAAGAGCCCTGACTGCTCTTCTGAAGGTCCTGAGTTCAAAATCCCAGCAACCTCATGGTGGCTCACCACCATCAGTTATGAAATCTGATGCCCTCTTCCGGGGTGTCTGAAGAAAGAAATCCAGGAGGGAAGCAAGCCACTAACATAAGCAACATCCTTCTATGTCCCTGCCTCTGGTCAGTGCTTAGTCACAGTGACAGAAAGCAAGCTAATACAGCCTGGAGTAGGGGTTCCCCTCCCCCGCGGGGTCCTACACACTTTAAGCTTGGTGACCTCCTCCTGCTCTTGGTGAGAAGCTGGGACAGCAGATAGCAGGAGGGATCTACCCCTATGCAGGCCAGGTTCGGCCTCCTCACACCGCTGGCCTCCTTAGTTCCGGCGCTTGGAACAGATCCCAGCCTGGACAATGGCTTCTCCCCTTTCTTGTTCATCTTGCTCCAGTCTCCAAGGCCTGTGTGTGCGTAGGTGCATTCTTCTCAGCTTTCAGACTTGTGCTCGGGCTGTGGAAGCCACTCCCTCCCCTTCTTCAGGGGAGCACGGGAGAGGCCAAGCCTGGAGTGGGTGCTCTTGGGCTGCCCCTGAAGCATTAGGAGGAGGGGTCTGAGGCTGGCCTGCCAGCACTGGAGGCTGAGCTGGGCATGCAGATAGATAGCAGGTCATAGGGAGCTTCTAGGGGCGGGCCGAGAGTGAATGAGAGGTGTTGCGGTGTGTGTTCATCTTGGGATGGAATCCAAGGCTTCATCTATTCTTGAGGAGTTTTCTAGCATCGAGCTGCAGCCCAAACCCAGGCAGCTAAACGGGCAAATTGCCCACCCAATGCCTTTATCCCAAGGACTTCATTCCGCACAGATGAATAGGAAACTTCCTGCTTCATCTTACCCTTGGGCTGAGGGAGTTTGCACATACCGAACATTGCAAGTGACCCGTCGGCAGAGATAAGATTGGTGATGACTGAAGTTGGGGTGGCTCAGTGAGGAGGGACCACAGCTGGTAGAGTTAGGCAGCGCGGTAGGTTGGGGAGGGTGGTGGGCAGGAGCCTATGAAGGGAGCATGGCCCTTGGGATGTTCAGGGCAGAGGCGGCTTGTTGGTCCTTAAGAGGGCCTTGCTGAGGAGGTGACTAACCTTGGGAGGTAGTGCTGGGATCTCAATGCTGGGGAGGAGTCCCGAGGGTTAGAATTAACAATTCCTGGCTGGAGAGATGGCTCAGCGGATAACAGCACTGATTGCTCTTCCATGGAGTTCAATTCCCAGCAACCACATGGTGGCTCACAACCATCTGTAACGGGATATGATGCCCTCTTCTGGTGTGTCTGAAGACAGCAACAGTGTACTCACTAAACAAAGAAAATAAATAAAATTTTTAAAAGAACAATTCCAACACTTCACAAATCCAGAGTTCACAGTATCCTCTGGACTCAAGGCAGACTCTTTTATAACATCTGTAAGAGCTAATAAAATAACAGCATCATTCCTTTTAAAAATCTAATTTACCTATCTATCTATTTATTCTTTTTTGTGACAAGTTCTCACTATATAGCTCTGGCCGTCCTGAAACTCGTTATGTAGGCAAGGCTGGCCTTGGACTCACAGAATTCCGCCTGCCTCTGCCTCCCAGTGTGCATCACGGGGCTGGAGAGATGGCTCAGCAATTAAGATCCACTGACTGCTCTTCCAGAGGTCCTGAGTTCAATTCCCAGCAACCACATGGTGGCTTACAACCATCTGAAATAGGATCTGATGCCCCCTTCTGGTGTATCTGAAGATAGTGATAGTGTGCTCATATACATAAAATCTTTTTTAAAAGAAAGTGTGCATCACTGTATCCTGCAACAGACATAGCTATCCTAAAAGGAAGGAATAGATAAAAGCAAAAGGATAAACATTAAATTCTGTAGCTATATGCTCAACATTTGCGGCATCTGTGTGCTCAACATCGAGGCAGACGGTGGCAGTCTGAGCTCTGCCAGGCAGGTGGCCCCATCCAAATGGCTTGCTGTTGGCAGACTACATGGTTTCTCCGGGATCGACTCCACTTGGTGCCTGTAGATTTTCAAAGTTCCTGACATCACCAGCAGTCGGGTCCCGCTGTAGCTTGGGCTTCATTTGGAGCCTGACTCTGTTAGAAACCTTGTTGCCTGATGGGCTTTTCTCAGAAATCTTGGTAGAAGCCTCTGGACACCATAACTCCACCCCAGCAAATCTGCTACCATATAGATGATGCCAAGTTCTGTCACCAGCCTGAGCAATTGGTGGGCCCCTTATGCACAGCTACAGATACCTAAAACTGTGAGGCCATGTTCCTAGGTGCCTTCTGTCATGGGCATCAGCTTTTTGGGAGAGTTGACGGTTTCACCGTGGAACCTGATGGAGTCACCTCACTGCATTGAGGGCCCCCAGGGACCTTTCTTATTTTCCAAGTGCTAATTATGTAACTTCTAATTAAAGTTAGTCATCTTTTAAATATATTTAAACAAGTTGCCTTTCTGATATACTTACATTCTCTACATCTTAGCTTCGTTTTTTTCTTCCTGATTCTGGTTGTAAATCTGACCAAAGGCAGTCCGCAATAACCACGACTCAGCCTGGATGCTGTGCTGCCTTGACTTTACCCCACAAAATTAATTAGTTCATTCCTTTTGGATTTAGCCTCCCTCATGATTTCTGGGTGCAGGCAACATGTGGACAGATTACTTGTCAGAATGACCCCAGTCTGATTTTCTATGGGATAACTGTGCCAATCTGAAGCCCTCACGTCTGCATATGTATGCCTGGTGCCAGAAGAGGGTGTTGAAACGCCCGGGACTGGAGTTACAAATTCGTGAGCTTCCACGTGGGTGCTGGCAGTCAAAGCTGGGTTCTCCGGAGGAGAGGCTTGTGTCCTGAAGCTGAGCCTCCCCTCCAGCCTCCTGTCCTCATTGCCTTATCATTATTTTTTATGTGTATTTCTGTGCATGTGCGTTATGTGTTTGTGTAGGCACCACGTGGGCCGTGTTGCACATGTGGAGGTCAGAGGACATCTTCATGTCATGTCAGGTTCTGGGGATGAGAGTCAGGCTGTCATGTGGGAGATGCTTTATGCAGGGAGGCCTCTTCTTGCTGGAATCATTGCCTGTATTTCTACTG
Organism: Apodemus speciosus; assembly: GCA_002335545.1. Classification (NCBI taxonomy): domain Eukaryota; kingdom Metazoa; phylum Chordata; class Mammalia; order Rodentia; family Muridae; genus Apodemus; species Apodemus speciosus. The sequence continues at coordinate 234,448 of BDUI01000625.1, read as the reverse complement.
GGGTCCTGGTCTTTCATGCTTGCATCAGAATGGCCCAGCAAGCTCCGCCTCCAGCTTCTAGACTTCTCCTTTTTTATTTAATATATGAACATGTGCATGTACACCTGCCTGCCAGAAGAGGGCCTAAGATCCCATTACAGATGGTTGTGAGTCACCATGTGGTTGCTGGGAATTGAAATCAGGACCTTCGGAAAAGCAGCCAGTGCTCTTAACCTCTGAGCCATCTCTCCAGCCCAGCTTTTAGACTTTTCTAACCTACATTTCCCAATCTTCCACATTCCTTTCACACACCAGTTCCAGAGTCTGGGGACCATGTGATTAGCTTTAGTGACAGCAGTGGCCCAACTACTTTGGTATTGGATTTCTTTTTTCTGTGTAATAGTCCTGGCTGTCCTGGAACTTACTATGTTGACCAGGCTGACCTCGAACTCAGATCTTCCAGCCTGTGCCTCTCAAGGGCTGGGAGTAAAGGTGTTCGCCTCAGTCCGTGGTGATAGGAGCATGCTGGCAAAGCCTGTTCAAGACACAGAGGGGACAGGAAGGAACCAGGTCTTCAAGGCTCCTAATGGCCCACTTCCTCCAGCGAGGCCTCACCTCCTAAGGGTTCCACACATCCCCAAAATGGTGCCACCAGCTGGGGCCAAGCTTTCAAAACACAAGCCTGCTGGGGAAGACATTTCTGAGTCAAACCTAAAGAGCTTGTCACAGACATGTCTCACCGTCACCTGCTTCACCTGCTGTACCTCACGCCTGAGAGGGCGGGAAGCTACTTTGAGGGGCCCGTTGTCTGATGTCACACTCCCTGTCCCCCTGCAGGTATTCCACGTGGCCTATGTGCTCATCAAGTTTGCCAACTCGCCTCGGCCTGACCTCTGGGTGCTGGAGCGGTCCACAGACTTCGGCCACACGTATCAGCCGTGGCAGTTCTTTGCCTGTGAGTGTCCTGAGCTGTAGCACTGGAGTCCTTGCATTGGGGCTATTGTTGCTTCAGGGCCCCTGATGCCAAACCCCGATGGATGCCTCTTTAGGGTTCATTGCTGCTAGCGCCACCTARGGGCAGATGGGAGCTTATCGACTCCCACACATAACATTGGACATAGCTGGTGTCACACTGGTGGTACCAGGGATCTTTGGGCCATTTATGGCTCCTCTACATAGGCTTCAGCTCAGGGAGCTCCCGTGGTAACAAAGCAGCCCTGGCAGCTGTGGGCCTGCCTCCTGCCTGCTTGACTGCCTGTGGCAGGAGACAGCTGGAGTCCTTGGCAGGCCCGGCCACATGCCACCTGACCAGTTATGTTGGCAGGGTGGGGGTAACTCTGATTAGATAGGCCTGGTGACACATCCCCCAAAACTCCCTGGCTGAGAGTAGGAGAGGGGCGGCTGCAGACCGTGCCTRAGGAGAGGTTAAAGAACACCCGTTCTCTGGTGTGTCCCAGGAAGAGAGAGGCCTGGGCAATGTGGTAGCAAAGGCTCTGCAGTCCAGTGTGGACTGGCTGCCTGTGGCAAGGGCTCAGCAGAGCTACGGCTTTGTTTTTTTAAGATTTATTTATTATTATATGTAGTACACTGTCACTGTCTTGAGACACCAGAAGAGGGTCTCAGATCTCTCTTTATAGATGATTGTGAGCCACCATGTGGGTGCTGGGATTTGAACTCAGGACCTTCAGAAGAGCAGTCGGTGCTCTTTCCCACTGAGCCATCTCTCCAACCCCCGAGATTTATATTTTTAAAGAGTTATACAGTGTTCTGTCTGAATGTATGTCTGCAGGCCAGAAGAGGGCACCAGGTCTCATTATAGATGGTTGTGAGCCATCATGTGGTTGCTGGGAATTGAACTCAGGACCTCTGGAAGAACAGCCAGTGCTCTTAACCTCTGAGCCATCTCTCCAGCCCCAAGCTAGGGTTTTGCTGTCTGTTCAATAACTCCTGCTGGTCAGTAGAACATGGGGTAGCAATCTGTTTCCGAGCGTGTAGGCAGCACAGGGATGCTAGGCTGGGGCCCAGGATGGGCATCTATATCTGGTATCCATTACCCCACCTTCTCATCCATTTCCTGCAGCCTCCAAGAGGGATTGTTTGGAGCGGTTTGGACCTCGGACTCTAGAGCGCATCACGCAGGATGACGATGTCATCTGCACCACGGAATACTCTCGAATAGTGCCTCTGGAGAACGGAGAGGTGGGGTGCACAGCTGTGCTTGTCTGGGGATGGYGGGTCCCTGTTGTTTCTGAACCTGGCCTCATCCACCACACCTTCTACAGATTGTGGTGTCCTTGGTGAATGGGCGCCCGGGGGCCATGAACTTCTCCTACTCACCGCTACTGCGAGACTTCACCAAGGCCACCAACATCCGCTTACGGTTCCTGAGAACCAACACGCTTCTGGGACACCTTATGGGCAAGGCGCTGCGGGACCCCACCGTCACCCGCAGGGTGAGCACGGGGGTGTGACTGGTTTCTTGTAGAGGCTCTGGGGTGTGGGTTGGTGCAGGTGGCATGGTCAGGTGACACCTAACGCTCTTGGCTTCCACTGTAGTATTATTACAGCATCAAAGACATCAGCATTGGCGGTCGCTGCGTCTGTCACGGCCACGCGGATGTCTGTGACGCCAAGGACCCCTCGGATCCTTTCAGGTGAGACCTCGGCTCTCTGTCTCTCCTCATCTACCTACCTGCCAGTCACAGCTCTGGCTTCCCGATGGGACCTGCACTGGCTTCTATTCTGAGTCTGTTTCCATCTGAAGAGGTAGAACTGTGTGTCCTGGTCTCGGGTGACAACTTACCTGATGTCATGGCCTTTGGGATGGGCATCAGTAATAGCCGTGATCCCTTGGCACGCACCTGTATCCCTAGGTAGATATGTACCGTTTGTCCAGGCAGCTCACCCCACTCCGCTTTGTGCACTTCCCCAGGGCACAAAGACTCTTCTGTTACCTTCCTCCTTGACCTTTACCCCACTCAGGGCAAGTGTTACCCATTTATGTACCTAGTGCTCATGTAGCTTGGGCCAGCCCAAGGCACCAACCTCTTGAGAGTAAGCAGTGCTTTAGCCTGGCCCTGGGCTTGACAGCCAAACTCCTAAATGGATGACCGGAGCCCTTCCCCCCACCACCCCCCAGCCCTCCCCAGCCCCCCCACCCCAGCAGCCAAATATTGAGCTACTAACAGACAAGGCCCTGCGGGCATAAATAAGCACAGCTGCTCCGAGGAGGGGAGGAGGGAGCCGGGATCCATCACTCCCCAGTCAGAACAAAGCAGGGGCAGGAGAGGATAGAGCCTCAGGGCAGGGCTGGCATTGCATAGCTCTTGTGAGACACTCAGGTCCTACTCGGTACATTGGCCAGGCAGCCCCTCCCCCTCCCCTCAGCCTGCCCCAGAACACTCCCACAGGATGCAAGCAGCTCACCTGCCACCTCCATTGCCTCTGAGTTGTCTCCTGCAGAGCAACTTTAGCAGTAATGGCATGGTGTTCCCAGCTGAAGGATCACACATGCGTGCAAGCACACACACACTCACATGCACAAGCACAGGCATACACACACATCCATAAGCACACACACACACACACACACACACACACACACACACACACACACACTGACGAAGCTGTCTCCTGCAGAGCAACTTCAGCAGTAATGGCATGGTGTCCCCAGCTGAAGGATCACACACGCATGTGAGCACTCAACACACACATACCGGCACCTGCACATATAGGCATGCATGCACACACACACAGAGTCACATGCACAGGCACACACACACACACACATGCATAAACACATGCTCCTGTGCACACACACACAGACTGACAAAGCTGTCTTCTCCAGAGCAACTTAAGCAGTAATGGCATGGTGTCCCCAGCTCAAGGACTCTGTCAGGCAGGCTGCAGTCCTAGTCTTCTGGAGACACTTGTGGGACTGAGTCTTTGGCACTGCTAATTGCCTCGGGAAATTAAATGTCAAGTGGGAGTACAGTTCCCCATGGCCAAGAATGGATGGGGCTCATTAGTAAACCGAATCAGCCTCGGAGGAAGGGGGGCCCAGCATCTGGCTCTGTCCTTACCTGCTGGGAGAGGCTCACCACTGTGCCCGCCTCACATGCTCAGGCCTGAACTGGGCCCAGCCTTCCCTTCAGGGCTTGAGGAATGGCGTGTGGCATTTTCCCCAGTGTCACAGACTTCAACAAACTAGTATCTCAGAGCTCCAGCCTGTGCTCTCAAACCAGCCAATGCATTCTTCCATTCATCACTGCCTGCCTGTCTAGAGATGAGGTCATCTGTTCCTGCAGCCGGCTCGTGGCCGCCTTTCCCTCATCCCGTCTATCCAGTGTGGCCCTCAACCCCACTTATCTGTACCGTGGCACCTACCTCTGATGAAGAAGTCTTGCGCATGCTAAGCAAGCGCTGTACCCATGAGCCCCAGCCCAGCGTCCTTGTTGGGTCCAGGGTCCCTTGAGCTGATGTTGGCATTGCTGCCGTGTTTTTATGACCTCTGCCTGTACGCCCTTGGGTCCAGTCGGAAGTGTGGAGGGGGTGTCTCTGGTTCTGAGATCTCAGAATGAATGCTTCTTTGTTAACTGGGTGACCATGGTCCTCCTTGCCCTCTTCTGTGCTCCCATACAGTGCTCCCTGTGTGAGAACACCTTGTGTTTTCCTTTTGTCTTCTCAGTGGCCTTCCCTCAGAAAATGTCCCCGTTAGCTCTTTCTGTTCTGTTGTTTACTCACTCCGTTGAAAATCCTTTATTTCATTTTTCCTATCAGACATTTTTTTTAAGTTTTTGTATGTATGAGTGTTTTGCGTACACGTATGTATGTGCCCTACATGTGTGCCTTGTACTTGAGGAGGCCAGAAGGGGGTATCAGATCCATGTGGGCACTGGGTACTAGAAATTAAACCCTGGCCTTGGAAGAGTAGCCAGTGCTCTTAATCACTGAGCCAGCTCTCCAGCTCCAGTCTTTGTTTTGAAAGTCTCACCAGGCAGCTCTGGTTGACCTGAAGCTCACTATGCAGATGACGCTAGCCTAGGAATTCACCTTGTGTATGAGATTAGCCTTGAACTCACAGATCCACCTGCCTCTGCCTCCCAACTGCTAAGATTAAAAGCACGCCCCACCAAGCTGGGCTTAGTTTTGTTTTTTTTTTTTTTTAATTTAATAATTGCATTTTTTCAATTCTAGACGTTCTAACTAGTCATTTTTCACATCTGCCTATTTTTAGATTCCTTTGTTTATAGTCATTTTGAAACATTCTTTCACAGCATCTACCAGATTGCTCCATTAAACGGGGAGTTGGGCCCAAGTCTGCCTTGTGTGGCATCTGCTGATCCTCTTGCTTCCTGCTTTTGCCTGGGGCTCTGTCTGTGACTAGGGAGAAGCCCATAGGGCAGACTTGTAAGGAGTTTTACCCATTGGCCAGGCTTACTCCACTTTATACTGACTCCCTCCCTTATCAGCTCAGGGGAGCCTCTTAATTAACCATGTAGATCCTCTCTGCCTCCGTTGGGTCAGGCCGAATGGCTGCTGCCTGTCTGTCCTGACAGGTAGTTTGTTCCTTCCACACTGAGGCTGAGACTTTCCCAGAAGCCTTTGGGATGGAACAGGAAGCAGAAATGACTCCCAAGGCCCTAGGACACCCCGACAGGGATCAGTGAGAGTCGAGCCTGATGGTTTGAGGCTCTGAGTTCCTGGCACGCACACATAGGCTTCTGGCCTCTTGCTCAGGAAATGCAAATGCTGCCCCTTTGAGCGGGCTGGCTGTGACCCTGCCACACGCTGGTAGACAGACCGTGGGAGGTGTTGGTTTATACAGCCCAGATGCTCCTGTCTTGCGCTCATCTCCAGCCAGCTGTCCCCCTGCCCACTGGGACAGCGGCCGGCCTCCAGCCTTTGGAAAGAGGAAGTAGCTCTTGGCTACTAGCCCTTGGGGAGATGCCCTAGATATATGGGGGTGTCTGACTGACGGGATTTCACAAGCTGAGTAAGATCCAGGTCTCTTGGGGAACCAATGTATTCCTCCCTTAGAACTGGATCAGGGTTTGGGTGCAGGCGATATCGAGAGGGCCGAGTTTCCACCTGTGTTAGTGCCTAGGCCCCACCCCAACATCAACGCACACCCTAAGGTAATCACTCTCTGCTGACAGGCAATCCACCCCTTTCTTCCCTATTCTCTAAGGCTCAAGCCATGTGCAGAGCCATTGTGACAGTAGCTGGAAGGCTGGACCAGAGCTTACTGCATGACAGCTGGGGAAGTGTGGGGAGGGGAGCCTGTGTCCACACAGCAGGTCGGCGATGCCCGAGGATGTACCACCCACCTCGTCTCTAGCCCTCTGACGCAGGGGTGGGTCCTGACGCCTCTCTGTCCCTTCGTAGGCTGCAGTGTGCCTGCCAGCACAATACGTGTGGAGGGTCTTGTGACCGATGCTGTCCAGGCTTCAACCAGCAGCCGTGGAAGCCCGCCACCACGGACAGTGCCAACGAGTGCCAGTGTGCGTATACCACGCCGCTATTTGCTGCCTGCGCCCATGGCTCACAGGATATGTCCCAGGGGTCCAGGAGCCGTGGGGGGCGTGCTAACCCTTGGCCCTGAATCCACAGCCTGCAACTGCCATGGCCATGCCTACGACTGTTACTACGACCCTGAGGTGGACAGGCGCAATGCCAGCCAGAACCAGGACAACGTGTACCAGGGCGGAGGTGTCTGTCTCGATTGCCAGGTGGGCCAGGCAAAGGCCAACCCGGTGTAGGTGGCCGTATGACGAGATAGGGACATGCCTGGAYTTAGTGAGCTCTCTGTCTGTATTCCCAGCACCACACCACGGGTATCAATTGTGAGCGCTGCCTGCCTGGCTTCTACCGCGCCCCTGACCAGCCGCTCGACTCGCCCCATGTCTGTCGGCGTAAGTAGAGCTGTGTTCCTGAGCCTCAGAGGCTGTGAGTCTTACGGTCAGCCTCTCTTAGCTTCCATATCTCCCAGATCCCCCTCCCACCCCAGGAGGCCAGGCCATAGCTCTCTATTTTATGACCCTCTTCTCTCTGACTGTTCTTCAGCCTGCGACTGTGAGTCAGACTTCACGGATGGGACTTGCGAAGACTTGACAGGCCGCTGTTACTGCAGGCCGAACTTCACGGGAGAGCTGTGTGCCGCCTGCGCTGAGGGCTACACGGACTTCCCACGCTGCTACCGTGAGGGCCAGCGCGGAGCTCGGGGTGGGGGTGGTTGGGAAGGCCCAGGGTCGCTGCCTGAGGGGATTGAAGGGCCTAGGAAGGGTGGAAGACCCAGGGCYCAGAGCCCTGRTGTGGTGGTCTGTGGTACCAGAGAGCCTGCTGCACAGACCTGGTTGACAAGTATGATATCTCYTCCCTTAGCTCTGCCTTCATTTCCCCACAATGACACGAGAGAACAGGTGCTTCCCGCCGGACAGATCGTGAGTAAGTACCCTGAGGTCACTGGAACCCACAGGCCGGAGCTGTGCACAGTTATTATCTTAGTCACCTTTCATTCCTTTTTTGTTTTTTTTTTTTAAGATTTATTTATTATTATATGTAAGTACACTGTAGCTATCTTCAGACACACCGGAAGAGGGCGTCAGATCTCATTATGGATGGTTGTGAGCCACCATGTGGTTGTTGGGATTTGAACTCAGGACCTTCGGAAGAGCAGTCAGTGCTCTTAACCGCTGAGCCATCTCACCAGCCCTTAAAGTTAATTTCTT
>BDUI01000625.1:181623-213454 GCA_002335545.1 Apodemus speciosus | reverse complement strand
GCACTGACTCTGTGGTGTGAGGTGGGAGCCCAGCTGCTCACTCTCCGGGTGACTGCCGGAGCCCCCTCCTCTTCTGTTCTGTGCGCCCTGCCCTGCCCCAGCTGAGGTCTTCCCTTGGCCCCGCAGGGGAACTTCCGGCACTTGGAGACTCACAACCCTGTGTCCCGAGAGGAACTCATGATGGTCCTGGCCGGCCTGGAGCAGCTGCAGATTCGAGCTCTCTTCTCACAGACCTCTTCCACTGTCTCCTTGCGGAGAGTGGTGCTAGAGGTGGCTAGCGAGGCTGGCAGGGGGCCTCCGGCCAGCAATGTGGAACTGTGTATGTGCCCCGCCAACTACCGTGGGGACTCGTGCCAGGTAAAGGGGTGAGGGTGGGCGCTTAGCCACGACAGTGCCCCCACCATAGGTCCTTCCCCAAGCACCTCTGCCAATATCATCTGCTTTCTACCCTGTCCCATGTCTGTCCCCGAGTGTCTTCCTCGCTGTACCCTGCAGCCTGTGGCTAGCTGCTCAGATGGCTGCTCATTTCACCACTGCCTACCCTCCATACACATACACAGTTGCTGTGACCTGTCCATTGCTCACCCASGACCCACACAACCAGCATCCCTGATCCACCCTGATCCCTGCTCTTTCTTCCCTCACCTGGGGACCTGGGTCTAACGTAATACCCAGGGAAAGTTTGTGACTGACCGCCACTAGAAAAAGATGTTCAGGACAGAAAGAAGATGGCTCTGGTCACTAGTCCCACAGGCTGGTCGTTCTTGAGCCGTGGGATCCACATCTGGCCCTGTGTCCATAAGTCTAGAAGCCCAAYGGTTAGACATGGCCAGCAGTTCTGGCGTCCAACTCCTCATGATCCAGTGTGTGCTGTCCCTGTAGCTCCTGCTAGTGCGTGAAGGTCCCTGGAGACTGACGTGTCAGCGGCCTATCTGGTCTGCCCAGCCTTGGGACTGGCATCCAATCACTAATGCCCTACCTACTTCTCTCCAGGAATGCGCCCCTGGCTATTACCGGGACACCAAGGGTCTCTTCCTCGGCCGGTGTGTCCCCTGTCAGTGCCATGGTCATTCAGATAGCTGCCTTCCTGCCTCTGGCATCTGTGTGGTGAGTCCTCTAAGCGGGGTGACCAGGAAGACCCCAGGGCCTGTGGTTCCAGATAAACTCAGGCCCCAGACCCAGGATGCATTACTAGCTGGCTTCGAGCTGTCCCTGGAGTTGGGGTGAGGTGGGAATGTGTTTGCTGCTCTCAGCACTGACCATGGATTATGCCCCAGGGCTGCCAACACAACAGAGAAGGGGACCAGTGTGAGCGCTGCAGGCCCGGCTTCGTCAGCAGTGATCCCAGTGACCCTGCCTCTCCCTGTGTGAGCTGCCCTTGCCCTTTGGCAGTGCCCTCCAATAAGTAAGTATCTGGTCCCCTCTGTAGCACCTGAGTGGCTGGGGTTCCGTTAGGTGGGAACCCCAGCACTGGCTGGCTGCCTCGATGGTGAGGTGCTGGTGTGTAACAACTGCTTATCTTGTCCTTACAGTTTTGCAGACGGTTGCATCGTAAGAAATGGCCGAACCCAGTGCCTCTGCAGGCCAGGCTATGCCGGCGCCTCCTGTGAGCGGTAATTAGGCGGGGTGAATCTGCCGACAACAGGGTGCCCAGAGCAGGGCCACCAGACTCTCAATGCCCCCTCGCCTCTCCTTGTCACCATCCTCAGGTGTGCACCTGGCTTTTTTGGAAACCCTCTGGTGCTGGGCAGCTCCTGTCAGCCCTGCGACTGCAGTGGTAATGGAGACCCCAACATGATCTTCAGTGACTGCGACCCGCTGACAGGCGCTTGTAGAGGCTGCCTCCGCCACACCACTGGGCCCCACTGTGAAAGCTGTGCCCCTGGCTTCTATGGCAATGCTTTGTTGCCAGGCAACTGCACCCGTAAGCACTGAGTGAGATCTTGGGTGCACCCTAAGAACAAGCTATACGCTGGTGTGACTTCCTGCATAGTTGCCAGCTTCCCCGTCAGACCCTGTCCTTGCCTTGTCTCCTTCAGGGTGGGGCTGTAAGGAGGAGAGCCAAACTGAACCAGTGGCACTGTGAATATGGGGTGGGAGAGGCCAGGACCAAATAATGGGAAAAACAGCACTGACTGAACTAGGGGACAGGACAGTAACCATAGCCCCCACTTTCTGCAGGGTGTGACTGTTCCCCGTGCGGGACAGAAACCTGTGATCCCCAGAGTGGGCGCTGCCTGTGCAAGGCGGGCGTGACTGGACAACGTTGTGACCGCTGTCTGGTAGGCCTGGGAGTAGGCCTGAGGACGGGGCAGGCTAGAGGGAGGAACCAGGCCTGTGGAAGAAGTGTGCTGAGGGAGAGTCCTGGTCTGTGGAGAAATGGACTAGGGGGAGCTTTGGGCAGTCCTGAGGAGCCTGAGCTAGCCCAGGTTTTCAGGGCTGGCAAAGGGTGATGCTAAGGGCTAGGCAGGCGGTGACGACGAGGTGTATCACAGGAAGGACACTTCGGTTTTGAGCAATGCCAGGGCTGCCGCCCTTGTGCCTGTGGACCAGCCGCCGAGGGCTCCGAGTGCCACCCTCAGACTGGTCAATGTCACTGCCAGCCAGGGACCACAGGACCCCAGTGCCTCGAGTGTGCCCCTGGCTACTGGGGGCTCCCGGAGAAGGGCTGCAGGCGTGAGTACGGGAGTGTGGGGAGGCAGGGTGGAGAGAGGCAGGCATCCCTGGATGCTTACAGTCACATCTGCCTACCCCTCTTCCTGCAGGCTGCCAGTGTCCCCGAGGCCACTGTGACCCACACACGGGCCGCTGCACCTGTCCCCCAGGGCTCAGCGGAGAACGCTGTGACACCTGCAGCCAGCAGCACCAGGTGCCTGTACCGGGCAGGCCCGGGGGCCATGGCGTCTACTGTGAGGGTGAGCCTTCCCTCTGCTGTTCTCGATCTTTCTCCACTATTTCTACTCTGCCTGGTATTTGGGGTTCCCAGGCTTGATGGCCTAGTGCTCTTTCCCTGTATTAAGTAACCTTGACGCCCCAAAGGGACCCCAGCTGCCTGTGTTTGTTTTCTGAGGACTTCCACAACTCCATGCTAGCCTGACATCCACCCTTTTAATCCACGCGGGCATGCCGCTCCAATACTAGCCGCCGTCCCTTTGGTGGATCTCACTGCACAGGATTCTCCCTAATAAAGTATTACATAGCCGGGCGTGGTGGCGCACGCCTTTAATCCCAGCACTTGAGAGGCAGAGGCAGGCGGATTTCTGAGTTTGAGGGCCAGCCTGGTCTACAGAGTGAGTTCCAGGACGGCCAAGGCTATACAGAGAAACCCTGTCTCGACCCGCCTCCCCCTCCCCACCAAAAAAATGTGTTTCATAACCTCAGGCCAGCTTCCTCCTGCCCATCCAGTTTCCTCCTGACCAGATGGGGGCCTTCACTTGACCCTGGGATGATGCCCTTTCTGACCTCATACCCCTCTAACTTTGACATAACTGGCACAGTTCAGTCTCTTAGGCTCTCTCATGCATCTCTGACCCTATGCTGACCCTGTTTTCCTGATTAATTTCTGCCCTGGCCCACTCACTCCGTATACCCATAACCCTGGTGCTGGTTTCTTGTGCTGACCTGGTTGTCTCTCTGATTCCCTTCCCCCATGTCCTCCGTACCCACTCTCCCTGCCTACAGTGTGTGACCACTGTGTGGTCCTGCTTCTGGATGACCTCGAGCGGGCTGGTGCCCTCCTCCCCACCATCCGTGAGCAGCTGCAGGGTATCAATGCCAGCTCCGCAGCCTGGACCAGGCTGCACATGCTGAATGCCTCCATTGCTGAGCTGCAGGTATTTCCTGCCCACCCACCTGCTGCCCTGCCTGCCTTCTCTACCTGGCCGTGTGGTACTTAACTTTCTGCCCCATCCCTGTGCAGAGTGAGCTCCGGAGCCCACTGGGACCCCGTCATCAGACAGCACAGCAGCTACAGACTCTAGAGCAGCAGATTACAAGCCTTCAGCAGGATACAGAGAGGCTGGGCAGTCAGGCAAGACCTATGACCCTATCCAGTGACCTGTGGTGCCTCTCCTCAGGAAGCCCTCACCTCCAGGATCCCCCAGTCCTTCACACCAAAGCCACCTTCCCCCATCCCTGGGGCCAACCTGTTCATCTTTCCCTGCTTCGGTCATGTACCCACAAACACCATAGCTGAAGGAAACTATACCCACAGGCCACGGGGGTCCAAGATCAGGCAGGCCAGCTGGTGGACGACACAGAGTCCACACTGGGCCGGGCTCAGAAGTTGTTGGAGTCTGTACGAGCTGTGGACCGTGCTCTGAATGGTAAGGTTGACTGATGCTTGGGGCCCAGTACAGCGTGAGCTGCTTGGAGGGGTGGGGTGGGGCGGGGCCTCCTGGAAGTCTCTTGAGCTGGCTGGGTCCTGTATGTTTATTCTCTGGGCAAGTGGCTATGTGGCCAGGGTCTGTTGGATACCATAGAGCTTGACTCGTATACAGGACCACTGAGAATACTAGCAAACCCCCTTAGTTAGTGACAGACCAGTGGCTGAGAAGAAACTGGGGCTCCCAATCTTTTTTAAAGATTTATTTATTTATTTCATGTATGTGAGTACGCCGTCACTGTCTTCAGACACACCAGAAGAGGGCATCGGGTCCCATTACAGATGGTTGCGAGCCACCACCATGTGGTTGCTGGGAATTGAACTCAGGACCTCTGGAAGAGCAGTCAGTGCTCTTAACAGCTGAGCCATCTCTCCAGCCCAGGGCTCCCAGTGTTATGACAGCATCTGGCATAGCCAAAGGATTGGGGAAAAGTGAACTTTCTGTTCGGAGAGGGCCAGGGATTGGGCTGAACCAACCTGTCAGGATTAACAGAGAAAGGCAGAGAGGGGTCGTAATCTCGACTCCAAGAGCCTGTGAAGTGCTGTTGGGATATGTGCCGGTGGCCTGCCGAAATGCCGTGGAAGTGGGGCGATGGAGTCTAGCTCCAGATCCTGACAATCCCCTCTCTGTAGAGCTGGCCTCTCACATGGGCCAAGGATCTCCAGACGGTGCCTCAACACCGTCTGGCGAGCAGCTGCGCCGGGCTCTGGCTGAAGTGGAGCGGCTACTCGGGGCCATGCGGACTCGTGACCTGGGGGCCCCGCAGGCAGTGGCAGAGGCTGAACTGGCTGAAGCCCAGAGGCGTGAGTGGGGTCAAACCCTGTTAGGCGGCGCTGTTCAGGGTCACAGCCTGGGAGCCCTGGGGCCAAGTGTAAAGCAGCAGCAGCTGGCCTGCTTTAGAGGTGGGCTAGATGGGCACTGGGCAGTGACGGGGCAGGGGGGTCATGGCAGGGTCTAGGTAGCAGGGTGACCACCTTCCTACTCTGGTGTTGGCCAGTGATGGCTCGCGTCCAGGAGCAGCTGACCAGCGTCTGGGAGGAGAACCAGTCACAGGCCACACGCATTCGGGACCAGCTGGCTCAGTATGAGTCCGGCCTCATGGATCTCCGTGAGGCCCTGAACCATGCAGTCAATACCACCCGAGAGGCTGATGAGCTCARCAGCCTCAACCAGGAGCGGCTGAGGGAAGCCCTGGTAAGGATGATTGCCTCTTGCCCCAAGTCCCTGCCTCTCACCCTTTCCACTCACCGGCTGCCTCGTCCCCAGGCCCTGGTCTTCTGTCAACCCTTTCCCCGTTCTCCCTCCCCTCCCTACACTTCCCCTCCTCTACTTGGTCCTTTGCGCCTGTCCCCCATGTTCCCTCAGACCCAGACCTCCCCTCCCTCCTGTTTTCCCCTCCTTGATTTACTGCCCTATGGTGCTTAGGGCCCCATTACAGCCTTTACTCCCACTCTCTCAAAATGTTGTCCTAAGCAATGGAAACAGGAACTGTCCCAGGACAATGCCACCCTAAAGGCCACTCTTCAAGCCGCCAGTCTTACCTTGGGCCATGTTTCGGAGCTTCTGCAGGGTATAGACCAGGCTAAGGAGGTAAATACATGCCGCTGCCGCCGCCGCCGCGCGCTCCCCCCACCCCCCCCATTCTTGGCTAGTCTCCTCTAAGATTTCTGGTTGCTGACAGCTTAAAGCAATACATGCATAGCACCACCTGGTCCCACACTCGGAGGGTAATTAAAACAAAGCCCACCGCTGTCACAGGACCTAGAGCACCTGGCGGCCAGCCTGGATGGAGCCTGGACACCCTTACTGAAGAGGATGCAGGCCTTTTCCCCTGCCAGCAGCAAGGTGGACTTAGTAGAGGCTGCTGAGGCCCACGCTCAGAAGCTGAATCAGCTGGCGATCAACCTGTCTGGGTATGTGGCACCCCAAGGGTGTAGCCTGGATGCCTGTGGGTACACTTGGCCCACAAGAGGGTGAATAGTCTCGGAAGATTCCTGGAGGGAGAAATCATTGTTCCTAAAGGATCTAGGCTTTTTGTAGCCTTATGGGAATTTTGGGGCCAAATTTTGGCAGAAAGGGACAGATCTAAAAGGGGGTAAGAGACCTGGAGATGTGGCCAACCAGGTTATACTCTCTCTGGCACACCCAGCCACATATCCCATGATCCTCTTTCCCTCCCGCAGCATCATCCTTGGCGTTAATCAGGACCGCTTCATCCAGAGGGCCGTGGAAGCCTCTAATGCCTATAGCAGCATCCTGCAGGCGGTTCAGGCTGCAGAGGATGCGGCAGGCCAGGCTCTGGGGCAGGCCAGCCGCACGTGGGAGGTGAGGCTCTAAGCATCTGTGGCCCACAGGAGCCCTCTCCTAGGCCTGACGGTGTGAAGAACCCCATGTAAACAGCCCCCGATCTTCTGCAGATGGTGGTACAGCGGGGCCTAGCAGCTGGAGCCCGGCAGCTGTTAGCCAATAGCAGTGCCCTGGAGGAAACCGTCCTTGGGCACCAGGGGAGGCTGGGCCTCGGTGAGTACCCAGATCCTTGGGTACACTGATCTGGGATGTGTCCCTGTAGCTTCGGAATGATTCTAGTGTGGTTCAGTGTAAGTGTGAGGTACTAAATGTGCCTGCCCTGTGTGGCATCAACTCCATGGGGGGTCTACTCTGTGGGTGGGGGTTGGGGTGTAGTATCTTCCTATCTTGGTGGTATGCCAAGGGGCCACAGCCGGAGGAGGATGGATGAAGCTCAAGGCCCCTGTCTTTGTTTTCACCCCATCTGTGGGCCAGGAGGATTGGGTGGAACTCCTTGCCACTGAAGCTGTCTCCTCTCTGCAGCTCAGGGCCGCCTGCAGGCCGCGGGGACCCGGCTTCATGATGTCCGCGCCAAGAAGGACCAGCTGGCAGCCCGGATCCAGGAGGCACAAGCCATGCTGGCCATGGACACGAGTATGTGGCTTCTCCCTGCTCCTGCCTGTCACTCTTCCGTACTCAGTCGTCCTTGTGAGAGTAGACACACACACGCACACACACACACACACACACACACACACACACACACACACCTACCTGATGAGTCCATGCTGTGGTCAGTGTGTCTGGTTTTTTTGTTTTGTTTTGTTTTGTTTTTTGAGACAGGGTTTCTCTGTGTAGCCCTGGCTGTCTTGGAACTCACTCTGTAGACCAGGCTAGACTCGTGGTCAGTGTGTCTGACGAGGCTCCCATGCTAAGGAGCGCTCTGGGCTTGTGCCTCTGACTTGAGGTACAGGTCACTGATGTAGTGGTCCTGCAGGTACTTGGCACAGATAAGCAGGTCACAAGAGTGCTGAACGGTGGTGAAGTCAGGGGCAGGCACGGGAGAAGCAGCGTGGGGTAGTTACTGGAGGATATGGGGGCGTGTCCAGCAGAGCCCTTTGGTTCAGGAGAAGGGCATTCCTGGAAAAGACCTGCTAGCCAGCAAGTGCAGAGGTCAGAGTGGAGTTCATCTGGCTGCCTCTCCAAGAGGGCTCAGAACTGACTAGGTTTCCCTGTGGCTGCCAAAATGTCCCAGGCACACATGGGCACAAACCTAGAAACGGGGCAAGACTTGGGAGTGGCCCTGGGTGGAAGGTTACGGGGCCATGAAGAGAAGTGTGGGTAGGATTTTGAGTGTACTGAGCTACAAGTATGGAGCCTATGATACCCACGGGGTGCGTGTCGCAGCAGAGGGCCCGAGGATCCTGAGGTTGGCTGCCGCTGGGCGTGGTCTCCATCTGTTACAGGCGAGACCAGTGAGAAGATCGCTCACGCCAAGGCTGTGGCTGCTGAAGCCCGCGACACGGCCACCCGTGTGCAGTCCCAGCTTCAGGGTATGCAGAACAATGTGGAGAGGTGGCAGAGCCAGGTGGGGGGCCTGCGAGGCCAGGACCTGAGCCAGGTGGAACGGGATGCAAGCAGTTCAGGTGAGCGAGTGGTCCTTGCCTCCCTAGGGGCCGAGGTGTGGGGGACAAGGCTCTCATCCCATCTTTCCTGCAGTGTCCACCCTGGAGAAGACATTGCCACAGCTGCTGGCCAAACTGAGCCGTCTGGAGAACCGTGGAGTCCACAACGCCAGCCTGGCCTTGTCTGCCAACATCGGTCGTGTGCGCAAGCTTATTGCCCAAGCCCGGAGCACCGCCAACAAGGTGGGTGCTCGCCTTAGGGATGTAAGCAGCAATGGCGGACCTTGGGGGCTGGGTAGTAAATTCTTCCACTATACTCGCAGGTCAAGGTGTCCATGAAGTTCAGTGGGCATTCAGGGGTACGACTGCGCACCCCACGAGACCTTTCTGACCTTGCCGCCTACACTGCCCTCAAGTTCTACATCCAGAGCCCAGTGCCAGCGCCCGCACCTGGCGAGAACACTGGAGACCGCTTTGTTCTGTACATGGGCAGCCGCCAGGTACCGAGCAGGAGTGGGGATGGGCCATACTGGACTGTGTGGCTACTTTGTTTCCAACCCAATTCCCGGGTAAAAAGATTCTCAACTCAATCAGTAACAATACAAGCTACAAACCTAGATCAGGCAGATCTCCCACTACACTACTCTATTCCCATCTATAGTATCCCATATAACCTGTGGTTTCTCCAGGCCACAAGCTTCTCTCTTTGCAGCCCTCGATTCCTTGTAGCTCCTCTCTGTCCTGTTGATCTGATCCCCCATGGCTCCTCCCCTAAACTCTCAGCTCCTCCCCCTTCTTCCTGCCCAATCATTGGCTCAAGCCTTTCTTTGAAAAGGCAAGGTGGGCCGGGCGTGGTGGCGCATGCCTGTAATCCCAGCACTTGGGAGGCAGAGGCAGGCGGATTTCTGAGTTCGAGGCCAGCCTGGTCTACAGAGTGAGTTCCAGGACAGCCAGGACTACACAGAGAAACCCTGTCTCAAAAAAACAAAAAACAAAACAAAACAAAAAAAAGGTAAGGTGGGGAGAAGGTTCACAAAACAACTCCTCATCTGCAGCCCCTCTGAGGAGTGGAATTAGCCCAGGGCTATCCACAACAGGACCGCAAGTTAGAAATGGGTGGTGTTTAGTCCCCATCCTTTTTATTTATTTATTTATTTATTTATTTATTTATTTATTTATTTATTGGATTTGGTTTTTTGGAGACAGGGTTTCTCTGTATAGCTCCTTTCGAACTCAGAAATCCGCCTGCCTCTGCCTCCCAGAGTGCTGGGATTACAGGCATGCGCCACCACCGCCCAGCTTTTGGTGCCCATCCTAACTGTGTTTTCTGGCTGCTGCTACAGGCCACTGGGGACTACATGGGAGTGTCTCTGCGTAATCAGAAGGTGCACTGGGTGTACAGGCTAGGCGAGGCTGGCCCCACAACTCTCAGCATTGACGAGAACATTGGGGAGCAGTTTGCAGCCATCAGCATCGACAGGTAGGGTTACCTTGAAGAGAAGTTAGACTTGTATTTCCATGTGCCCTGTCTGTCTCTCACCCCTCACCTCTGCTCTTAGGACCCTCCAGTTTGGCCACATGTCTGTCACCATGGAGAAGGAGATGGTTCATGAGATCAAGGGGGACACTGTGGCCCCTGGGAGGGAGGGACTACTCAACCTGCATCCTGACGATTTTGTCTTCTACGTGGGAGGATACCCCAGCAACTTCACGGTGGGCCTGGCTCAGCCTCGGGTAGTCTTAGAGCGTCTGGGCAGTCCTGCCTACCCTGACCTAGGGAAAAGTCCTTGTGTGGTTTGAAGTTCATTCTCCTGCAGTCTGAGCGTGGTTGGTCTCTAGGAGGTAGGAAGGTGTCCTGACTGTGCACTTTACCCACAGCCCCCTGAACCCCTCCGATTCCCTGGCTACCTGGGCTGCATTGAGATGGACACTCTGAACGAGGAGGTTGTCAGCCTCTACAATTTTGAGCAGGCCTTCAAGCTGGACACTGCGGTGGATAAGCCTTGTGCTCGGTAGGTAAGGCCCAGCAACACCCTGTGCCTCTACTCGCCCACCTTCCCTCTGCTGACCTGAGGCCTCTGACCTGCAGCTCCAAGGCCACCGGTGACCCATGGCTCACGGATGGCTCCTACCTTGATGGCAGTGGCTTTGCCCGCATCAGCTTTGAGAAGCAGTTCAGCAACACAAAACGCTTTGACCAGGAGCTGCGGCTTGTGTCCTACAACGGGATCATCTTTTTCCTTAAGCAAGAGGCAAGGCTGACCCCAGGCGCCACCCTGCCCCATGCCTTCTCCCCATTCTGGCTTTGCCCTGCTGCCACCCTTCCTAAGACCCCCGAGCTCACCTTGCTCTGTCTTGTTCCTGCAGAGCCAGTTCTTGTGCCTGGCGGTGCAGGAAGGCACCCTTGTACTCTTCTATGACTTTGGCTCCGGCCTGAAGAAGGCTGACCCACTGCAGCCCCCACAAGCCTTGACAGCGGCCAGCAAGGCGGTAAGGCAGGGGGCCTGGGGGCGGGAGGACCGGCAGAGAGATTTGGCTTTCCTGAAGCCCGCTACCCATCCCTTGCAGATCCAAGTGTTTCTACTGGCTGGCACCCGCAAACGCGTACTGGTGCGTGTGGAGCGGGCCACCGTGTTCAGCGTAGATCAGGATAACATGCTGGAGATGGCTGATGCCTACTACTTGGGAGGTGTACCACCTGAGCAGCTGCCCCTGAGGTGAGCATGGGCCCTGGGGCATGTGGGGTCCCAGTGCCACCAGGGCAGCCACTCACGACCTGACTGGTGTCCTGCAGCCTACGGCAGCTCTTCCCCTCGGGAGGCTCTGTCCGTGGCTGCATCAAGGGTATCAAGGCTCTGGGCAAATATGTGGACCTCAAACGGCTGAACACCACGGGCATCAGTTTCGGCTGCACCGCTGACCTGCTAGTGGGACGTACCATGACTTTTCATGGCCACGGCTTCCTGCCCCTGGCACTTCCCGATGTGGCGCCCATCACCGGAGAGGTCTATTCTGGCTTTGGCTTTCGTGGCACCCAGGACAACAACCTGCTGTATTACCGTACCTCCCCGGTGAGCTGGTGGTAGCTTGCTTCTGCCGCAGCCAACAGTCCAGGCCTGTGGGGGCAAGAAGGGATGAGTCTGGCTTCTTGGCCTAGCCGGTGATCTTGCCTTTGTTCCTAGGATGGGCCATACCAGGTGTCCCTGAGGGAGGGCCATGTGACGCTCCACTTTATGAACAGAGAGGTGGAAACTCAACGGGTCTTTGCTGATGGCACCCCTCACTATGTTGCATTCTACAGCAATGTCACAGGGTGAGCCCTGCCTCAGGCAGAGAGGGTAGGAGGGCTTCTATGCCCCACAGGAGGGCCTAGGGAGGCTAGCCCTTCAGGAAGAATGTGCAGGACTGGGGACACCATCTTCTTCCCAGGGTATGGCTATATGTGGATGACCAGCTACAACAAGTAAAGTCCCACGAGAGAACAACGCCCACACTCCAACTACAGCCTGAGGAACCCCCACGGCTTCTCCTGGGAGGCCTGCCTGTGTCTGGAACCTTCCACAACTTCAGTGGCTGCATCAGCAATGTTTTTGTACAGCGGTGAGCTGGTGGGTGTAGGGGATAAAGTCCCAGCTGACCCCCGCATTCCAGTTACTGACAGATCTCTATTACCTGTCCCCCCACCCCACCCCCAGACTTCGAGGCCCACAGCGTGTGTTTGACCTACACCAGAACATGGGGAGTGTCAACGTCAGCGTAGGCTGCACACCCACCCAACTCATCCAGACCTCGAGGGCCATGGCTCAGAAGGTGGGGAACCCGCGGTGGTGTGTGGGCGGGGCTTGGGTAGCTGAGGCTCCGGCTATTAAGCAGTTGACCAATGCACTGTGGTCTGGTCTGTGCCTTAGGTTTCCCGCCGCAGTCGACAACCCAGCCAGGACCTTGGCTGCACGACACCCTGGCTCCTTGGGACTATTCAGGATGCATACCAGTTTGGGGGACCCCTGCCCAGTTACCTGCAGTTTGTGGGCATCTCCCCATCCCACAGGAATAGGTAGGTGGGCCAGGCCAGGCTTGGGTGGGATTGGAGGTGCTGTGTTGCGGGGAAATACTAAAAAAGAGAATCTGCCAACTCTCCTAACCCACCAGGCCTCAGCACTAAGTTATTCTCTCCCAGCTGGCTCCCACAGCATCCCAGCTGTGTTCTCTCTCCACCATAAACCCCTTTAATCGGCGGACCCACATTCTAGTAACCAACTAAATCAAAACTCTTGAAGCTTAATTAGTTAATCAGATTTATGTATAAATAATATCACAATTTACAAGATGCCAATAATTTAAGAGCCAATTGATAGATAAAAGCTTTATCCCAATATTTCTATAACCTTATAAAAACTTAGCTATTTGTGGCTAGTAAATCGCACACAGGTCCACGTCTGAAGCCATCTCTCTTATCCTCCTGCGACCTCTGTCCCCGCCCCCAACTCCTAGTTCCGTCCCTTTTCCCTGTCCAGTCACAGGCCTTCCACTGCCCTAATATGATTGGACATGGAAAATCCTGCACAGTGCTGCCCTTGCTGACACCATACTTGGCTTTCAGGCTCCACCTCTCGATGCTCGTCCGCCCACATGCGACTTCCCAGGGCCTCTTGCTTTCTGCAGCTCCCCTGTCAGGCCACAGTCCTTCACTGGTACTCTTTCTAAACCGTGGACGCTTTGTCGCACAGACTGAGGGCCCCGGGCCCCGGCTCCAGGTCCAGAGTCGCCAGCACTCACGGGCTGGCCAGTGGCACAGGGTGAGAGGTTAAGGAGAGGGTGGGTGGCAGGGCACAGGCAATGCCCTCAGCTCCGCTCTCCCCAGGGTCCTGTAATACCATTGACTGGGCCTCTTCCCTCACCAGGTGTCTGTCCGCTGGGGAATGCAGCACATCCAGCTTGTGGTGGATGGTAGCCAGACCCGGAGCCAGAAGGCACCTCACCATCGGGTCCACAGGGGACAGCGACCACAGCCCTACGCCCTCTTTGTAGGAGGTCTCCCTGGCAGCAGTAACAGCTCCAAGCTCCCTGTGAGAACCATGGCGCTCCCATCCCTGGCCTTGGCCTGGTGTCCACCCTCAGCAGTCTAAGCCTGTTATCCATCTGCTCCTTGCAGGTGTCTGTGGGGTTCAGCGGCTGTATGAAAAAATTGCAGCTGGATAAGCGGCCACTGAGGACCCCAACGCGAATGGTGGGGGTCACACCCTGTGTCTCAGGCCCCCTAGAAGATGGCCTGTTCTTCCCAGGCAGTGAGGGGGTTGTCACATTAGGTGTGTAAGGCAAGGGAGGTCTTGTGGGAACAGGGGTTCTAAGCAAGGCCCTGGACTTCTCACCTCACGTCCCCTCCCCACAGACCTCCCTGAGGCCAAGACGCCCTATGTGAGCCTGGAGCTAGAGGTCCGGCCCCTGGCGGCTGCTGGCCTTATCTTCCACCTGGGCCAGGCCCAGGCCACTCCCTACGTGCAGCTGCAGGTGCTGACTGGACAGGTGAGCAGGGCTGTGGTGCGGGCTCTTGTCTCTTCACTGTGGCCTCTGTTGGACAGAACCTAACGACCCTCCACACCAGGTCCTGCTGCGGGCAAATGATGGAGCAGGGGAGCTCTCCACGTGGGTGACCTATTCCAAGCTTTGTGATGGACAGTGGCACCGAGTGGCAGGTGAGGGGCCCTTTTCCTTTTCTACAGAGAAGGGTGGGCTGTGGAAGGGACTCTGCAGGTTGGCTGGCTAGGGGACACACATCTGCTCCACAGTGATCAAGGGCAGGAACACACTCCGGCTTGAGGTGGACACACGGAGCAACCACACCACAGGCCGTTTGCCAGAGACCTTGGCTGATTCTCCAGCACTTCTGCACCTTGGGAGCCTGCCCAGTAAGTGTGGACTGCCCTGTGGGGACTGGGCTCCTCCCACCCTCCAAAAGGGTAGCAAAAGACCAGGCTGACTAGCCAGTGCAGGGACAGAGGACCCAGCCACCATGACACCAGTGTTCTCTGGCCCCTCTGTATTTTCAGAGTCTTCAGTTGCTTGGCCAGAGGCCCCCGCCTACCGAGGATGCTTGAGGAAGCTGCTGATCAACGGGGCCCCTGTCAACGTGACTGCCTCTGTACAAATCCAGGGAGCAGTGGGGATGAGTGGGTGCCCCTCGGGAACCCTAGCGCCTCCCAAGCAGGGACAGCACTGACCCAGAGGCGGGCCAACCCCAGTGTCTTCCCCATACTCTGGGACTAAGGGACCCAGACCTTGGTGTTTGCCTACACTTTCTATGAATAACAAGTCATTTCTGGTTTACACTGTCTTTTTACAGGAAAAAGACACTGCAGAACAGACGTTATATTTATACATTGTCCCTCTTGCCCGACAACGTTCAGTGCTGAGATCTGAAATTAAAGTGACTTGTTTGACTTCAGAGTGTGTTGATTTAAACAGCAATGGCTGGGTGGGGGACAGCCCAGGATGGGAGCTGGCCTCAGCACACCGCACTCCTCGCGCCAGCCCAGCCCAGAGTGGAGATGCAAGTAACACAGGCCAAGCCCAGACTGGACAGGTACAAGAAAGGACTTTATTAGTGAGGCAGAGCAGGAAAGGTTGGGACAAATCACAATCACCACTACGGAATCACACAACTACGAATTCCAACTCGGGGAAGGACAGCGAATAATTTAATCTAGACTCATATCTTCCTCTTCGTCTTTCTTGTCTTTCGTGTCGCCCTCCTTTGGGTCCGATTTGGCATTATTCTGCATGGCTTTGGCAAATGCTTCCACATCTGAAACAGCCGTAGAGGGCTACTAAACCTCAGGCGAGGGCCACTGCCCAAGCAGATAGCCTCTAGCACTCCACAGACACAGGAAGGGCTGGCTCTGGCCAGAGCTGGGGATCAGTACTCACCACCTTTGTTGGCGGCTTCTACAGCCTCTGCAGGAAGGCCGAACTGGCACATGAGAGGGCCAAGCTGTCCTGAGGCCAAGGCCGCACTGAACATTCCCAGGGCCTGCAACAAAGAGCAGGCGTGCAGAGCTGGGGTCCTAGGGCACCAGACCACCAGTGCTACGAGTCACAGGTACAGAGAGCGCCATGGACAGCCATACCTGTTGGAACTGGGGTGAGGTTAATGTGTTCTGGATCTCATCTGCAGTCTGGGGCAGAGACTCCCCAGAAGGCAGGTAGGGCAGCAGGCGCTCCTGAACGTCTGCATTGGCAAGGATGGGAGCCATGATCTCTGGTGTCAGCACACTCGCCAGATCCACTAGGGCACAAGCAACGTGGCCATCAGTGGCTTGAGGCTAGTAGCCCAGCAGCCTGGCGCCAGGGCAGCGTGAAGTGGGCAGGTGTGGCTGGACACCACAGACACCCAGGCTCCACATCTCAGAGCCAGCAGTCCTTCGCCCTGGGAGCACCCATGGCTCTTTACCTTGCTGGCCGCCTCCTGGCCCTGCCGGCACGTTCATGGTGGCCAGAATGCTCTGGAGGTCGCTCAGCTGGATGGGCTGGGTCGGGCTGGCTGCCGTGCTGGTTCCATTACCTGAGCTGGGTGCGGGACTTGGGCTGGTTGCTGAGGCAGCTGCTGGGGCAGAAGGGGCTGGGGTGGCGCGAGCGGAAGAGGTGGTGGAGGATGGGGTGACGGCTGCCGACTGGCTCCGGGAGCTGGGGAAAGTGAGCGAGTGCTGGAGCAGCTAGGCCCACTGTCAGAGCTACCTGCTCCTCAGGCCTGCAGGACACCTCCCCTGGCAACAAGCTGAGGTGTGATGGGGACCCTCTACCCTATCTCCTAACTGAGGTCTTCAAAAAGGAGAATGCGCTGGCATGTGGTAGTGCCTGGTACCCATGTCAGGCATTGGGGGATGGGAGCTCACCTGGAGGAAGAGCTGCTGGCTGGAGGTCCACTGCTCCCCAGCAAGCTGGCCAGGCCTGGCCCAGTGAGGGCCCCAAGCCCACCTACAGGAGTAAAGAAGTGTGTGCTAGATACACCCCCAGCCCACCTGAGACAACACTATCCCATGTCCTTGGGCAAGAGAAGCTACACATTCCAATACCAACGCCAAAGGATGAACAGGGAGGGTTAGGCAGCCACAAGAGGCTAAAGCGACCATGCTATGCTAGTCTGCATTCTAAGAGCTATTCAACTGAGTTAGGTCATTCACACCCCACCCACATTCATACTCAAGAACAGGCCACATCTCGGCCAGAACAGTGCCTTCTTAGTAGCTATGACATTTGTGCTGTACCTCAGGCGGACTACATATACACGTACGAGATACAGACCAGGCCCGTCTGCCCACCCAGCAGACAAGCACCTTCCAAAGGAGTGGCACGAGGAACAGACATGGCGGAGACCCGAGTAAGAGGAGCTGAGAGGAAACGCTGGGTGTGTATGCAGGCACTGAAAAGGCACCCTGTGGGACAGGGAGAGTGAGGCATTACCCAGTCCTCCGAGGCCGGCTGGGCCGATGAGCTGCATAAGCTGGCTGTGACTCATGTTCCCCAACAGGCTCTGCAGGCCGCCCTCACCTGGTGAACAAAGGAATCGGGTATGGGCCTGCTGTGGAGGCCTGGCCAGGCCCTAGACCCTTGTGAGCACTACATATTCCTGACTAGGGCACATGCCTGGCCTTGGCCCCACCCAAGAACTACTCGGGGGAATAACAGCCTCTGGGAGGCGGCGGCAGGGACCAGGTGAGCTCTGGTAGATGGGAGGAAAGGAAGAACCAGAACTTATTAAGCAGGGCAGGCTCTGCCTCACAATGGTCCCGGTCACTGAAGGACACTGCCCGACACAGGTCTGGGTGATAATTACCGCCCAGTGCTGAAAGCTCATGGCCACTACTGCCACTGGCTCCCAGGGCCCCAGGCATGGGGGGGTTGTTCAGACACTCGTTGACTTTCCGGCAATGCTCCTCATCTTGGTCAGTCTTGGGCTCCTGCCAGAGGATATGCAAAGGGTCAAGGCTGAGCAGTCTGCACAAGGAGCTGGCTCAGCCTGCTGGCTTCCCTGCACCCACACGGCCAGCTATCCTGATTCGGCCCACACAGTGGCCGGAGAGGCAGTAACCTGCATATGTGACAGTACCAGAAGCACAGCTCTAATAGGACAGCAATGGCAACAGTGAGTAGGCCCTGGAGCCAATGATCACAAAGGAAGACTGGAGTGCCTTCAGAGTACAGTGCTTCCTGGGCTGTGCAGGGAATGAACCATCCCCACTACCTGGGCAACCGCTGGCCCCAAAACTTCAGAAGAGAGTACCATGCGGCAAAGGGGCAAGAAAGGCATTCCAAGAGAGTGAAATCAAAGAGTAGCCATGATGGTGTCCATTAACATGTCCAAAACTGTGGAGACATCCTCTGCAGTGAGATTTCCACCTAAAGATGTTCTGCCACACGGCCACGCCCCTTGTCCTCTCGGTGTTCTGGATCCTTGTGCTCAGGAGATCAGAACCCAATCTGAGAGGAAGCCCCTCCCCTCCAGGCACTTTGCAGACAAACAGCCACTGCCCCTTTTCACAGGATGACAATGGTAATGGCTGTATACGCCACCCTTGAACATACCCCAAGTTTAGCCCAGACTCTAAACTGGTCCTATATACCCGAGAGAGCCCATGTCCCATACCACAGCAGAACCACATTAACAGCACGAGAAACAAACATGCCCACGGCCTCCAACAGGTGACAGAATGTGGAGACTGCCTTTGAAGGACACTGCAGATGCGGGTAAGATGCAGGTGCCGTGACACTGAAGGGTCTCTCACACACAGCACAGGAGAGCTTAAGGGAGGGGGGGCGGGGAAGGGATGCTCAACTGCTGAGAGAACAGAGGATGTCACCTCTGGGAGCTAAAATCCAACGCCAGGGAGCAATGGAAAACCTGAGGCATTGAAGCTGTGTGCCTGTGATGGCAAGGTTCTGGTGCCTGATCACGACCTAGCTGCAGCGTTGGGAACTCAGCTAGACCAGGCCCTGCAGGTCAGCACCTTCCAACATGGGGAAAGTAACCTCAAGTGTTATCACAAGAGAAGACAGAGCTGACCATTCTCCTGCTTACCTGCATCCAGAAGAAGAGCCGCTTGGACCCTGCCTTAAACTTGAGCACGTAGACCCTCCCACTGGGGCACTGAGGCACGCGCTTGAACTCACAGTCATCGGGAAAGATAATCAAGTCCTGGCGACACAAGGAGGACAGTCGAACAGTCAGTCAGTCAGACAGACAGACAGACAGACACACACACACACACATACACATGCCACCAAGGCTTAGGTCCCCTGAATATTTGCTGGACCCCAACAACAGGGTGGAGTCAAGAAGTCTCAGACCCCAGTGCAGACAGACAGAAGAGGGCCAGGAGTGGAGGGGCAGAAAGTGTTCTCTGAGGACCAGATGACTTAACAGAAACATTCTGGAACTGTGTTCCAAGAAGTAAAAAGGTCAACCATCTCTGTCTGGCTGCTCCTAAATGTAACAAAGAACAATGTATTCTGAGAGACAAAGAGCCCCAAGGAAAGCAGCCTCTTCAGAGCGCTAAACTACCGGAGGCTGTGGCGAGGGCCATATCTGCCCACTCTTCTACAAGACTGGAAGTCTAAAGCCAGGGCTGAGGGCGATGTCACCAGCTGACTCTGTCACCCTGTCAGCAGGCTGTCTCTGCTAAAACCTTAAGAACCATGGTCACCACGGGGTGCATGGCTTCATAGAGTGACTGGAGCACTCTGCCAACCTTGGGACCCCTACACTCATCTACAGAAGGTGAAGCCATATTCCCAGCTCTTGTTCCGCTGGCCCGATCCTGCTACAGGCACTCACATCTTCCACGGTCCCAGAGGTCCTGTCTTTCCAACAGAAGTGAATAAGGGAGTCGTCCGTCTGCTGGATGTACACGAGACCTTTCCGTTTATCTGGGGTCACCGTAGTTCCTTTTAATGACATTTTTCCTGCCCGGAACTCCACCAAATACTTGGTAGAGGATCCCCGAGAGCCGGGCACCAGGCTTGGGAACAGAGCGCCTGAAGTCGTCATCCTGAAAATACAGAGCGAGGCCCGTCGTGCGGCGTCGCGTGCGCAATGTCCCACCCATACGCTGGTCAGCCCGCGGCTGCCCGGGAGCGGGAGCGCGCCAGGCTGCGCAAGGCCAGCTGGTGTGCGCAGGACCGAGCGCAGCCCCGCGGAGCCCCCGCTCCCGCGACGTCACTGACCGCCCGTGCGGAGCCCCGCTGCGTCCGGCCCCGGCGCGTCCGGGGCACCGGCGGCCGGCCCGGACTGACTTAACCCGCACTGTTGCCGCGTCCCGTCCTCCCGCCGCTCGGCCCAGCCTGGAGCCGCGTGCGCCTATGCCGCCGCTGCCGCCACCCGGCTCCTACCTGGCCGTGCTCACACTCGGCCTAGGGGCACCGTCCGGGCTCGCTCTTCCTTCTCGGCGCCTGCCGGGCCTCGCCGGAAGCCCGTGCTCGGCCCGCCCCGCCGCCGCTCTCGCCGCCGATTGAGTTCCGTCAGTCGCGAGGCCGGCCCCGACCAGGTCCCGATTGGCCCTGGACGCCGTCCATCGCATCCGGCCCGCCTCCGCGCCGGCGGCCTGTTTCCGGCGGAAGCGCAGGCCAGAGCGGCCCCTATTGTTGCTGTGTCATAGGGGAGCGGCGGCGGCCCCTGGCGGCGGCGCTGGGAACAGCGCCCCAGCCTCCACGACACGCAGAAGGGCCCCCGCGGGGCGGCGCTGCAGAGGGTCGAGACCCGGGTGGTGGGTACCAGGCCGTACACAAACGTGCCCGTGGGGCTGAGCTGTAACA
The DNA here is from genome assembly GCA_002335545.1 of Apodemus speciosus. Lineage (NCBI taxonomy): Eukaryota > Metazoa > Chordata > Mammalia > Rodentia > Muridae > Apodemus > Apodemus speciosus. The sequence continues at coordinate 193,353 of BDUI01000625.1, read as the reverse complement.
GGCACCCAGGGATGGGTGTCCGCTGAGTTATGCATCCAGTTCTGAATGGACCCATCTCTCTCCACACCGCAGGGAGACAGCCTATCTGATTTGCATTATTGGGTGAGCGAGATGTCAGGGCCTAAGACATAAAATAGTCACGTGGCTTAAAGGGTAGGAGGTAGTCTCTTGACTGGAGAGCGAGGAAAGTGTCAGCTTCGTGTCACTTTGTGCTAATTTGACATACATTATAGCAAAGTACAAGAAGCTGCTTGGGACGGGGGTGGGGGTGGGGAGTGGGGGTGGGGTGGAGAAGGTAGCTTGGGGTTGCTCAAAGCTGTAAGAGCGAGTTCACAAAGCACCAAGGGTGCTGTCTAGGGGCTGCTTGTAGCCAAGTGGAGTGCAGCGGCCTTCCCTTAGGGCACAGGTGCTTGCAGGATGTATAGCCCTCACAGTTCCTTTTACACACCACTTCCATTTCTTTGCTTCCTCTATGACAGCTTTAGGCCCCAGGCCCATCCTCCACCCCTCTCCAGCGCTAAGCAGTGCTGAATCTCTATCTTCCCCTGGCATGCTCCACAATTTAACGTCTGTGAACAAGTGAAATGTGTATGGCCTTTTTCTGAAACAAAGGTGAAAAGTAGTTCTTTCACTTGACTGACGCTGACACAAACGTGTTCCGGGCCAGCCCGAGCTAGAGGGAGACCAGCCTCTAAGATGCATTTATTTATGTTGCCACAGTGGCTCACTCATTTTAATTTGTTTGGAATTCTGATGCAGTAAGTTCTACATGCCTGCGGCTGTCATCTTTTTGTTGGACTCTGTCCTGCGTAGTTTCCTTTTTTTTTTTTTAACGTGTGTGTGTGTGTGTGTGTGTGTGTTCGCTCGTGCCACCCATGTGGCTGTCTAAGCACAACATTCAGTTAACTTGGTTCTTTCCACTATGGGTTCCTGTGATCAAACCTGGGTTGCCAGGCGAGCCTGGCAAGCAGTTTTACCTGTTGACTCATCTCACTGGCCCAGTTTCCAGCTTTACTACAAAAACCTTTGAATTTAGTGAGGTGTGGCAGCTCATGCCTGGTAATCCCAGCCCTGAAGAGGCTGAGGCAGAACTGCCAAGTGTTCGCCACCAACTTAAAAGATTTCATTGGGGCTGGAGAAATGTTTCCGTGGTTAAGCATTGGCAGCTCTTCCAGATGCCCCCAGGTCTGATTTCCAGCACCCATATGGCAGCTCACGACTGTCTGTAACTCCAGTTCCATGGGATCAGATGCCCTCTTCTGGCTTCTGTGGGCACCAGGCACACACACATCATACAGACATGCAGGCAGGCAAAACACACACAAACTGTTTTAAATCCCGTTTTTAAAGATTTAATTGATTTGGGAGCAGCTTGGAAAATAGAGCTGTCATTTCACTAACATGTTATGTTCATAAATTGAAAGTTTATTTTTGTTTGTTGACATACTAGGTACCCAACCCAGGGACGATGCATTCCTGGTTAAGTGCTTCACCACCAAGTCACATTTCCAGCTCCATTTTATTTGGGTTTTCATCTTATGTGTATGAGTGTATGTGTAAATAGCTCACATGCCAGGTGCCTGCAAAGCCCAGAAGAGGGTTAACTGGGATCCTTAAGAACTGGAGTTAGACAGTTGTAAGCCACCATGTGGGTGCTGGGAACCTTACTGGGTCCTCTGGAAGAGCAGCTCTGGCTGTTTAAAGCCCACATAAACAAAACACCTTTGGAACTGACAATTCTTTTCTGTGTAGAGCTATACCAACGCACACCGTAAGGCAGCCCTTGTCATTTCTTGGAATCTTAATTCCAGAGGGCAATGGTGGAGTTCTGTCAACACAGGCTTGGTGAGCCTGGTGTCAGGAGCTGACACTATAGCTCAGTGGGCCATGAAACAGCCAAAGGGAAATAGAAGAAAATCTAATCTGGCTTCCAGGCAAGTGGCCCCAAGCAAATGTGACTTGTTCAAAGCCACATGTCATGCTGCCATGGGAGGTCATAAGGAACCTGCATTCCAGAACCAGATCTGGGTTTCTTCCAGGTCGTGAATGCTGAGGGCCTTGGATCCAGTATCTTCTTATGAGCCAGGAAAGCACGCAGCCCTGCGCAGACCCAGTGGTATTCTGTAGTGGGAAGTGTAGCACTATCCTGGCTGGTGCTGAGGAGGCTGTGTTCGTGGCCACTCCATTTGAGGGCTGTGTAAGTCCCACATGCTGGTCCCCACAGTTACTGCAGTTCACAAATACGATCCTTGGGATGTGCAAATCTGTAGTGGAACCCAGCAATGGGTAGGCTGCAGTGAGTCCCTTGGCCCCTGACCTGTGTGGCCTACACTCTGGATGGTTTCTGTGTAGTCTTCAGTTTCCACAAGGGATGTCAATTCTAGCAGTCCTGTGGAAAAGAGCAAGCCCTGAGCTGGAGATGTGACCCAGTGGCTGTGTGATCTCCAGCACTTCTAAACAAAAACAACAAAAACCCCACTGCACAAAACAAATCCTGAGAGCAGGGCAGTGGTGGCGCACGCCTGTAATCCCAGCACTTGGGAGGCAGAGGCAGGCGGATTTCTGAGTTCGAGGCCAGCCTGGACTGCAGAGTGAGTTCCAGGACAGCCAGGACTACACAGAGAAACCCTGTCTCGAGAAAAAAACAATCCTGAAACCTCCGAGCCTATATTGGTGGGAGAGGATGCTGGTTCACAGCCCGAGCACTGCAGCCCAGCGGTACAGGTGTGGCTATGCGCTTTCGCTTGGGGAGGAAGAGCGATTTTTTCCGGACAGCAAAGGAATCTGAAAACAGGTTCATTTATTTACAAGGACACGCAGATGGAAATTCATCTTTGAGAACAGGTCTGCAGAAAAAGTAGAGACAGCACCGAGGGCTGGGGGGTCTTCAGTACTAGAAATGCGAAGTGGCTTAGCCATTGGGGAGCTGACTTTGGCAGGTGTGGCTTTTTCTCCATTTGTCTTATTAATAGACTTAATTCTTCAGAATAATTTTAGGTTCACAAGAGAACTGAGCCGAGTACAGACAGTTCACACTCCCCTGCCCCTGCCTCCCAGGCTGCACCTTCCAGAAGGGGCTGTGAGAACCAGTGATGTTTCTCCCAAAGTCTGTGATCTCAGAAGTCCCTGGTATACATGGGGCTTACTCTGCCTCTGAATGAACACGGACGTTTCCAGAGGAGAACCAAGGTCAAAGCAGGGCAGGTGTCTGGTAGGACTATGTCTCAGTGGGGACAAATGTTTTTACTTAGTGAAAGGTGGCAGGCAAGCAGGGGATACGGCAGGACACCCCAGTCCTGTGCTGAAGGAGGCCTCACCTCTGACAGTCCTGCCTCACAATGTTATCACAAAGTTTTGAGAACCAACGCTGTTCACATATAGCGTTTGAGACAGTCTCACTGCATATCCCTGAATGGCCTCCATTATGTCTTCCTGCATAAGCTTCCTGAATGCCTCTGGGTGGTAAGTGTGCCCGGCATGTTCCCTATCCACAGACAAACACCCCTGGAACAGCAACACAGCTCACAGCTTACCGCAACCCAGGCCCTCCTTGAACTTTTTCCCCAAAACATCACGTTGACCTAGTGCACCGTGGCCTATGTAAGGGAACTCTCCATAATGACAATTTCGTTTCCCCATGCCTTCTTTTTGACTTAAAAAAAAAAAAAAAACCTTTCAGTATGTAGGTGTATCATGTGTGAGTCTGGGATTAAGAGTTATCGGTTCCTGTGAGGAGCTAGGAACCAAATCACTGTCTACTGAGCCATCTCTCCAGCTTCCCACCCTTTAATGGTGGGACTGTGTGTGTGGAAGTCAGCGCAAAACGTGAGAGGTTCAGGAGTTAAGTCTCTTCTGCCACGTGAATCCTGGGTATGAAACTGCGGTCACTAGGCTAGGGCGCAGGTGCCTTTACCCACTGAGCCGTCTCACTGGTCCTCCAGGTCCTTTTATGGCTTGTATCTCCTTTCCAACACTGCCATTCCATGGTCTGGATGCACCTCTGTTCACTCACTTGCTGAAGTTGTTCTTGGTTTCTTACAAATACCAGTCATCATGATTACAGCTACTAGAAACCTGTGTGCAGGTCTGTGCAGGTAAATATGAAAGCCTGGTTGTCATTTGTGGCAAGACTGTACTTGGTTGGGTTTTGTTTTGGAGATAAGGTCTCACTATGTAATTAAGACTGGCCTCGAACCCAAGACCTTCCTGCCTTCCCCGCCAACCTGGGGCAACAGGTGTGCACCACCATGGGCACGGTATGGTTAATTTTCCTTCTTTTAATAGACAGGGTCTGTGTAGCCCTGGCTGTCCTGGAACTTACCAGGCTGGCCTTGAACTCTGGGATAAGAAAGAGGTGCGTTTAGTTTTCTAAGTCCCTGCTGCCTGTCTCTGCACTCCCCAACAGTGCTGAGTGTCCTGTGTCAACCGTCACCATGTGTCGCAGTTTCCAGATGCTCTATGACAACCTGAGCACTCCCTGGCTTCAGCTGTCACTATGGTTCCTCTTTGATGAGGTGGCAATGCTTTTGTTTGTTTCTAATGACAGTAAGCGTATGACAACCATGTGACTTAGGCATTCATCTGAGAGAGATGCAGGCTGACATACAGCCTAGGTGTAGTAGGAAGCTGAGGGTGGTGGTTTCCAGCTACAAGAGAGGTGACCTCAGAAAAACAAGAGGGTCTGGAGAGAGATTGTAATTGTTAGAGTGCTTGCAGACCTACTGCTGAGGAGGGAATTCCTGCAGCTCACTGACCATCAGCCAGTCCAGCCTAATCGTGTACTTCAGAAAACAGATGGATGCTTGTGAGAATGACACCCAAGGCTGAAGTCTGCTCTCTTACACAAAGTAAACAGAGAGAAAGAGATATCCACAGAAAAACCGTATATAATATCTAGGGATTTTCTTCACAAATTTGAATCAGCCTGGTAAATGGACAATAGGTGACAGACATCTTAGTGCTTACTAACAGAAAAACAAACAAAAGAACCAAGCTCAGGCTCACACAGCCCACAGTGACTTTCAAATAAACGATTAAAAATGAAAACAGCCACCAGGTGGTGGTGGTGGCGGCGGCGGCGCACGCCTGTAATCCCAGCACTTGGGAGGCAGAGGCAGGCGGATTTCTGAGTTCCAGGACAGCCTGGTCTACACAGTGAGTTCCAGGACAGCCAGGGCTACAGAGAAACCCTGTCTCGGAAAAAAACAAAACAAAACAAAACAAAACAAAAAGAAAACAGCCAATGGAAAGGAAGGACAGAATCCTGGGGACAGAGTCAGGTGGGGGTGGTCAGGGCTGGGGAAGCCTGTCTAATAAGGCACCTACATGGTTTCTCCAGTGAGCTTTGGCAGCAAGTGGCCACGCGACAGTACGAACTTGTTGGAATGCATAGGTTACACCTCTCAAGGAGAGGCCCCAGCGGGTATGAGCCCTGGGCAGCTCCACCTTCTGGTGCTTGCTCCTTAGGGTCAGAGGCCAGATGTGCCCTAACAGTCAGATGCTGTGGCTGAGCACCTGTGCCAATGGTGCCATCTGCACCGCACAGCTGGAACATTGCAAGCACATGAATTCTGGAAGACCATCTGTCCCTCTATCCAGATTCATGACCCTGAATAAACTTGTGGGCTCCCTCCCAAGCAGTCAAGCTGCCCCTAGCCCAGCTGTTTTATGGCTTCTAACACCACCTCTAGTCCCCAAGGAGAGGGTAAGTAAAGCCACTACAACTCAAAAGGTCTGAACCCTCCTCCATCCTGACACACCACCCGAGTTCCCTCTCCACTAAAACAAGCCATTTTAAGACATAACCCATTTCCTAGGCCAGCTCTATAGAACACCCAGTCTAAACATCTACTCCAGCAGGGTACGAGAACTTTCCAGAAAAGCCAAGAGCCCCGAGGCAGTGAAAAATTATCCAATGTAAAATAAATGCCAACCACAAGCCATTTCCAAAGAATCTCTACTCAGGCCTGAAAGTTAATATTTATATACTCATAGATCTGTGCACGATCCTCAAAACCAAAACCCAGAAATGATTGATTCTGCTAAATAAATGATATTGACAGTCACAAAAATAAACACGTCCCTAGTGCATTTTCTTGCCTGACATTTCCATGTGTGGGTGTTGGGAAAGGGCCAGCCACACAGAGGCATGAGGAGGAATGAAGTCAGGGACTAGGCCAGAATGGATGAAAATGTCACCATCCTCTGCAGCTGTGCCTTCCTCAACCTCCGGTGACAGCAGCTGTCTCTGAGAGCAGCCTAGAAAAGGGTAACTCCCTCAGAGCATACCACCAGGAAAACTTCACACCAAGCGCATGGAAGCAGTGAGGAGCCAAAGAGATACCAGTTCTCCTGAAGTCAGCTGGCTTCAATGTTGTGGGTTTGGGGGTTTTGTTTGTTTAGAGAAGGAGTTTCTCTGAAGCCTTAGCTGTAACTCACACTGTAGACCAGATAGAGAGATCCATCTGCCTCTGCCTCCCAAGTGCTGGGATTAAATATGTGTGCCACCACTGCCCAGCAAGGTCAGCTGTTTTAACAGGCTGCAGGCCCCCATGTTTGGTACTTTAATGATATTAGACATAAGGATGTCTATGGCTGAGACAGGAGGAAGCCATGGCCCTGAGGACTTCCTATGCAACTCCTCCAGATCCAAGAACTTGAGGGAGGACAGTCCTTGTGAGCCTAGAATTTAACTAGCTGGCCAGCTCAGGAATGCCTTGTACTTACAAACCCCGCCTCACACTCCAAGGACCTGCGATGCCAGGTGCCCGCTACTTTGACAGGTGTCTTCACATTTAGTCTATTGAGATGGTAAGAAGGCATAAAACTTCTAACAGCTGGGTGTGGTGGCACACGTCTGTAATCCCAGCACTTGGGAAACAGGCAGAGGCAGAGGCAGAGGCAGAGGCAGAGGCAGAGGCAGATGGATTTCTAAGTTCAAGGCCAGCCTGGACTACAAAGTGAGTTCCAGGACAGCCAGAACTATACAGAGAAACCCTGTCAAGAAAAACCAAAAACAAACAAACAAAAACAAAACAAAAAAAACTAACTCCCTTTTAGAGGGAGACTTTCCACAGAAGCAGAGTGGCGGGAACCTTCCTTCAAGGGGCTGTCTGCAGGGCTGTTTCACTAACAGGGGCAGAGGAGGCTCCCAAGCTTTTCTTTTGATTTTCTAGGCTTCAAGTGTAAGGACACAGGAAATACAGGGCATATCCTCTATGCATAAGTATGACTCTCCAGATGGCTAGTTCAACCAGCACGAAGATCCCAGGGCCATCAGGGCTATGTAACCTCCTCCTAGGAGCTAAGCCTGTACCAGACTTGCAAGTGTGACACTGACCCTTCAACAGACACAATCACTGTAAACTCTGGGCAGCCTGAAAACTATGAGTGCCAGTGGGAGCTGTTCTGCTGGAGCCCAAACTGGCATACAGATATGTGGGTGTCACCATTCCTCCGTAGAGCATTATGCTCCCAGAGCATTACAAGTTCTCAGCCAGAGGATTTCCGGTGTTTTTTCTGCAGGATTGAAGAACTGGATTTTGGCAGGTTCATGATGTAATCAGGGCTAGGCCTACCTCTAGCCAAGCCCTGTCAGGAGGATGTGGATGCTGGTGGCTGGGCTTCAGAGAATCACCAGAGTAATGAGATAGAATCAGAAACTTAAATCATTTACAATGATATTTTACATAAAACACTACAGGTGTTTATCTTCTCACCCATAAGTTTCTAATAGATCATAGTAATGTTCCTTGGACTTGAGGAAACGTGACTCAATTCTAAATTCAATCAGAAACCCGGGGGAGCTGAATGAGATTGAGGCCTCCCTGCTGATGGCTCTAAGTTCTTTTCTGTTTTCTGAGACATGGTCTCATACACCCTGCTCGTCAGCCTGTTCTGTAGCCAAGGATGACTACTGGCCATCCTGCCTCCTACAACTCGAATGCTGGGATTATGGACATGCGTCACTGTACCTGACTTCAGAACATTGCATTTGGAAAAGGCTGCTGCTCTTTCCTCCCAAGAGGATCTTTCAAGTGACAGGACTACTCTGTAGGCACCAAGGCCCCGTGCAAGGCTGTGCTCACATGCAACACACATACATAGGAGGCTGTCTTTCAGTGTGTATCTTCCATGGGAAAGCTTCTTACGGAAGCTTTCTAGAATGGCCCAACATGAGGAGTCAAAGAGGCGACTTCTTCATGTATTGGTGCAGGCAGAGACTGCCGTGAGAGACTTCACTGCTAAGTCACTGCACACAGCTGCCCTTTGCCCTTATACTTCTGGTTTAGGCAACTGTGTACAGAAACTGGGTTTGGGGGCTGTTTACATGGTGATGAACCCTAAAACACCCAGAGCCTGGCCTTAGGAGATAACACAGAGATACAGACCCACTGGCTTGTTTTTTTTTTGTTTGTTTGTTTGTTTGTTTGGTTTGGTTTTTTTTGAGACAGGGTTTCTCTGTGTAGCCCTGGTTGTCCTGGAACTCACTCTGTAGACCAGGCTGTCCTCGAACTCAGAAATCCGCCTGCCTCTGCCTCCCAAGTGCTGGGATTAAAGGTGTGAGCCACCACCGCCCGGCCCCACTGGCTTGTTATTTCAGGCAGTCAGAATTGCTGGTGAGAGGTCTAAAGGCTTTCTGAAATAGTCATTTTAAGTGTGCCTTAGACTTGTAGTCTTCGATTTGGGGTAATGAGCTGTATGAACATTGCCATGGTCTGGAAAAGCAAATGTCCCCTTTAGATGCGCACAGGTAACCCTGCTGTTTCAGACACTTCACAATCTCCTCTTGGAAAGATGATAAAGCCATAAACCTTGAGATGTATCTTGGAGCCATCAGAAGGTTTGCTAAGGGTCTCAGTAGACAGAGCAGAGATGCTGGTCCTGGGAGGTCCCCTGGCTGCCACAGAAACACCTGTTTTCAGTTTCCACAGCTATAAAATCAAGCCTTCAACCCATGCTGGATTTTCAAAGTGTTTTAATGACAGAGGCAGTTTGGAAGCCTGGACATAGTGATCATACCATTTCATTTACAAGTGCCTGGTGTGACTCACACTGTATGAATGCACAGGTGTGTGTACACAGTAGATTAYCTTTGATGCAAAGAGCTCCACTGTGAGCCTTGGTGTCACCATTTTTACATAAAGTCCATCATGTGACAGGAATGCAGAGGTGGACACACCTACTTGTGTTAAAAACAATTTTAATGACACCAGGTAAGTAGACCTTGCTCCTGACCTTCTATTGCACAACTGAATGTAACTTGCCTGGACTGAAACATGCACACTGGGGAGCCAAACACAAGACTCTGGGGGAGTGGGGAGGGCACACGGGCGAGGTGAGTGAAGAAATGACCTTAGGAACAGGTGTGGTCCACAGTGACAGTGACGCTATGGAGTGCTGTGGCTGGAGGCAGAGCCTTCGAGGCTGGAGCAGCCCTGGGGGTTCCTCATCTGAGTCACAGTGTTCCTGCCACTCTGACTTGGCACAGGGACACTTTGTTTGGACAGTACACAGTGGTGATTATGTGTTGCTGCACTTCAGCAGATCATTCAAGTAGTTTCAATTTAAATATTTTCTAAAGTAATCTTTACCTTATTCAAGATTGGTAGAAAATACAGAATCTGGCGGTTTGTCACTTCATTCCATGGTGCTTTCCACAATGAAGGGGACCTCAGGACACTTTCAAGATCCAGGGCCTCCTCCTCGGGTCTGGGTTTGAAACTCTTCCAGAACCCACGCCACAGCCTTGAGAGGAACACACAGGCCCTGCTGGTTCTTCCTTCATTACACATTGTATAACAGAGTGTGCTGCCAGCTCAGCTGGCCTTGTGCACTCTGTCACCTGTGAGGACTGTGGAGTTCTGAGGCCTCGGTGAATATGAAGACCCAACTGAAGCTTCGTGAAGGGGCTGCAACATAGTGAAGCGCTGGGCAATCAGAGGCTCACCGAGGTCCTCCATCACGTCTGAGACTATCTCGATTGTGGCTGGAGAAGCTGGTGTCTGCCACCATAAAGCTCAGATACTATTTGAGGATTCCAAGGCCTCCTCCTCCTGGGCTCACAGATCTAATTTAGTAGATGTCTGGGCAGTCTGAGAAATTACGCTCAAAGTAGTGGCCGGCATACAGCCAGTCAGGAGCTCCTGTGTAGGGGTTATTGCCTGGAGAGAACCACCTGCAAATGCAAGGGAGGTGGTCAGCAGACGGCAGGATCCATCCAGTCAGCCTTCCCACAGCAGTGTGTGCCACTGGAGAGAGGCAGCCTGAGGAGCCATCACTGATAGTAACTGACCAGCCCCTGTGGCTTGCTTACCCACCTAACATCACTATTTCCCAACAAACCTCAAGTCCAATACCCAATCCTCCACAAGACAGACAACCAGAGGAGAGGGTGCCCGCAAAGTTGAGCCTCACCAGGCTCAGGTTGCACTCCTGCAGCTGTACAACACCAAACAGAAGCAACTAAGGTCATCGGGTACACCAGGAAGCTCTTTCTGTGGGTACTCCCAAAAAAGGGACAGGGTAGTTTTATAGCTTAGTGGTCAAGCAGTTTACCTGGCAGGTACAAAGTCCTGAGTGTCATCCCCAGTACCACAACGGGGGAAAAAAAGGAGCAGTAATTATCTTTCATGAAAAAAAAAATCATTTTCACAATGGATCATCTGGTTTTTTGTTGTTTGTTTTTATGAAATAGGATTTCTGTGTAGCCTTGGTTGTCTTGGAACTCGCACTGTAGACCAGGCTGGCCTCCAACTCAGAGATCTACCTGCCTCTGTCTCCCAAGTGCTGGGATTAAATGCAAGGGCCACCACCACTCAGCATGGATTATCTATTTGTAATTACTTATTTCTTGAGACAGTGTCTCATTTTATAGTTCAGGCTTGCCTGAAACCCTGGCTGGCCTCAAATTCAGATTTTCTTGTCTCAGTTTCCAGAATGCTAGAATTAGAGATGCAAGCCACTACATCTGGCTTATGTTTTTTAATACTTTAAAAGGCCAATGAAAGAAAAATTATTTTCAAGTTTTTCTCTAGAACAAAGACATGTACATTAAAGGCACAGTAATGAAGCCCAAGCATCAATAATTGTCTCAGAGACTGGCACAGTGGTACAGTGGCGAAGTGTCTGCCACACACAGAAGGCTCTGGGTACCATCTTTATCACAGCACAAAAGGGAAGGCTCAGATGGGGTGGTGGAGAAAAACTTGTTCCAAAACCCCAGACCAACTGGACAGTAGTGACACACAGGCCTTTAATCCAGGCAGGGGGAGTATGTGTGCAAGGGCAAGCAGATCTCTGAGTTTGTAGCCAGCCTGGTCTACAGAGTTGCCAGCCACAGCTACACAGAGAAACTCTGACTCCAAAAAAACAAAAAGATAAAACAAACAACAACAAACCCAAACAAAACCCCAGCCCAGAGTCATTGGAGATGACTAATTTGACCTAGAAATAAATAGCACAAGGAATGGTGCTTAGCAGGCATAGTGCCACACACATCTGTTCTCTCAGCTACTCTGGAACCTAGGATTGGGAGGTATGTGAGTTCAAGACTAGACAACAGTGCACCCATCTTAAAAATAAAAAGCAACGACAACAAGAAAAACCCAACCGGCCTGAGCCAGCTGGTGGTAGCCCACATGCCTTTCATCCCAGCACGTGGGAGGCAGAGGCAGGTGGATCTCTGAGTTTGAGGCTAGCCTGGTCTACAGACTGAGTTCCAGACAGCCA
>BDUI01000625.1:169700-180038 GCA_002335545.1 Apodemus speciosus | reverse complement strand
GCCTTTAATCCCAGCACTTGGGAGGCAGAGGCAGGTGGATTTCTGAGTTCGAGGCCAGCCTGGTCTACAGAGTGAGTTCCAGGACAGCCGGAGCTACACAGAAACCCTGTCTTGAAAAACAAAACAAAACAAAAATAACCACTGAATTAGATAATAAAGTTCTGGGATTTGTATTTTGTTTTTTCCATCCATTTACTTTTTTGTTGTGCTGTTTTGAAACAAGGCTTTACTAAGTGGCACACTGTGGCTGAGACTCATATGTAGCTCAGACTGGCCTGGTGCAGATGTCAATCCTCTTGCCTCAGTCTCCCAGGTACTGGGATATAACCTTTTACAAAGGACTGGTCTGTGGCTAGCTGGAGGATAAGCCGATCACCACCTTCTGCTGTTCTATAATGCGCTGTCTTGGGAAGGCAGCACACTGTCAGTCTGTCTTGATGACAGGTCTGAGCATCCTTCACAAAGCAGGCCTAAGCTTACCCACAGGAGCCCTCCGAGGCCCAGCACTCACCCATGTTTCCATTCTCCATGCCGCGTATGTCAGGACGGAGGCGGCAGTCTGTGGGTGGCAGAGTCTTCTCCATGCCTGACKCCAGCTCATTGAGACTCACAGTGAAGCTGGTGAAGTTGTACATCTGCAGGAGAGGCACAGARGCACTACTGCACATGGCTGCAGGRAAAAGGCTCTCCAGTGGCCTRAACCCATGACAGAGAGTCATGTGTCACCTACTCAACAGGAGGGCGACTGCGTCCTACTCAGCAAAGACGTCTATGCTGACTCCAGAGGTGGCCTTCTCTTCTTTCTTGACATCATCTATGAGCATGTGGCTCAAGGGCCACAGGGACTATAAATTTTCTCAAGTCATCCCCAACTTAAATGACCTCAGGATACTTAAGTCACTRAAAAGAACAGCAGATACTGCTGATTCCTGACTTGAAGTCCACAGAGAATCTGTCTGGCTCCCCGACATGGTCCTCAGGTGGCCACAGCTCACACCTGACTCTTTAAAATCCTGCTTCATTTCCACAGCCTCCCTGCCCGAGAACCAGCTTGCTCACACCCTCAGAGATGGTGGTGCCCATGAGTGTGCACTCTCTCTCCAGGCCATTTCCCATACCCCAGATTCACCAAACCCCAATAGGCATGAGGGTTTCATGCACACTGAACCAAAAAAGGAACGAGAATTCATCTTAAAAAGAAATGTCCCCCGAACAACACGTAGGCTTTATTCTTCTAAAAATGATCTAGATGAATCCTGTTCCATTGGTTCATGCTGTTGTGAACAGTAACAGTGGTGCCGTGAGAATACTGGATATGTTTTTTATTTGTTTTGCTTCGTTTTGGTGACTTCAACACAAGCTAGGGTCATCTGGGAAAAGGGAACTTCGGTTAAGAAAATGCTTCCTTTGGGTGGCATTCCTTAGACAAGTCTGTGGGGATGAGCTGGTAAGCAGCGCTCTCCAGCTCTCTGCTTCAGTCTGTGCCTACGCTCCCCTCAGTAATGGACTGTTCCCTACAAGTGTAAGCTTCTCCCCACATTAGTTTTGGTCAGTGTTTTATCATAGCAATAGAAGCAAACTAATACAGTAAGGCAGCATATTCCTAGGTAAGAGGGCCTTTGTTCTTTTATACTTATTCACTCTGTGTATGTGTGTGGTTGTGCATGCATGTAACCAGAGGACAATCTATAAGAGTTGATTCCTTCCTTCTACAATATGTGTTCCAAGGATCAAACTGAAGTTGTCAGGCTCGGTAGCAAGCACCCTTTCCCACCATAGCCATGCCACTGCCTGCCCCCCAACTAAGTTATATCACAAGCCCTGAAGCTACTCCTTTTCTGAGAACAGGGTTTCTGTGTAGCCCTTGCTGGCCTGGAACTCATTTTGTAGACTAGGCTGTCCTCAAACTGAGTGATCCCCTGCCTCTGTCTCTTAAGTGCTAGAACTAAAGGCATGGGCACCCCCTGACTGGTTTGATTGACTGATTGACAGATTCATTTGTTTATTCTATTTGCTGTTTTGAGACAGGGTCTCACTATGTAGCTCTGGGTGTCCTGAAACTCACTTTGTAGACTTAGAGTTTATAAAAGGATCGACTTGCTTTTGACTCCCCAGAGATTAAATGCATGTACTACCTCCACATCTTGGCTATTTTTTTTAGTGAATTCTGCCATGAATTCTGCATCAAGATATCAATACCAGGTGGATTGCCATACCCACCTATTCCCAGGTCCCACATAGGCATAGCAGTAGGTAGAAGTTACTCTCAGGCTGGACCAGAGCCTAAGTCTCACGGCAGCTCTAGGGAGTAAAGGCCTCAGGATTATAGGGATGAGACGGAGCCTCCCTCTCTGCTTGGGGAAAGCTGGTTGGCTACATGTGAGAACAGAGTAGAAGAGTTGTGGGGCTGACTGGAAAGGTACAAATAGGAATAGCCTGCAGCAGCCACGCCTGGCCTGAGAGAGGGGCAACAACACAGACCTGAGCAGAGTTGGGAGGCCGGCTGTTGATCCTCCAGAGTAGCTTACTGCCAGGGATGACCTGTACCGTCTCCTGAGCCACAGGAACATCGTCCGCCATGTCACTAGGCACGTCACTGTTAGCTTTCTCGGGGCCATCGTCCTGAAACACAGGACACCTCAGGATGACCACTGGCCAGAAGACCCATTCCCAGAGCTCTTGAAGACTTGCTCCCAAGCCCCTGTGCAATGCCAAAGCCTTTTCTAACTGAGGAGAAAAAAATCCAAACTGTTCACGTGGCTTTGGTTTCTGCAGAGCTGTGCCAGGCTGGACTTCTACTCTCAGAGAAGGAAACCACACGCTGAAACCACAGCAGGCACAGACACCGTCCTCCCTGACGCCTGCCTGGCCATGTGCCTGCTCACCTTCTGGACCCATAACACACATCTGAGATGAAAGGCCTCCTGATGCCATCTGTTCTCCTGGGCAAGCTCATGAGTCCATCCCATTTTAACAGGCACAGCTGTCTGATGTGCCTTGAGAGTTGGCTACAGAACACAGCTGTGGAGTGAGAACGCCAGGGACAAAGGATGAAAGCCTGGGCCCTTCTGACTGCCCGCAGCAAAGCTAAGGGTGGGCCCTTGTTGCCAGATGATCCAAGAAGCAGTGAGCTTAGTAAGACCGGCACCAGTCAGCACTCAGCAGACTCCACACACTACATGGATTGTCTCTCTGTCTCTGTCTCTCTCTCTTTAGATGAAGCCTCACTGTGTAGACTGTGGATAGCTGGAAACTTGCTGTAAAGACTAGGCTGCCCTGGAACTCACAGACATCCTCCCATGTTTGCATAAGTACACCACCACGCTTGATGATGGAATTTTCTTTTCTTTTTTTTGTTTTGTTTTGTTTGTTTGTTTGTTTTTGTATTTGGTTTTTTCGAGACAGGGTTTCTCTGTGTAGCCCTGGCTGTCCTGGAACTCATTCTGTAGACCAGGCTGGCCTCGAAACTCAGAAATCCACCAGCCTCTGCCTCCCAGAGTGCTGGGATTACAGGTGTGCGCCACCACCGCCTGGCTCAGAATTTTCTTTTTTTAAAAAAAAAATAAAATTAACACTGGGCAATGGTGGCGCATGCCTTTAATCCCAGTACTTCGGAGGCAGAGACAGGCAGATCTCTGACTTTAAGGCCAGCCTGGTCTACAGAGTGCATTCCAGGACAGCCAAGACTACACAGAGAAACCCTGTTCCAAAAAAGTAACTAACTAAATAAAATTATTATGAAAGGAGTCCAATAGCACATATAAAACATAAAAAAAAAAAGACTAGATACCTGGATGAGGTCAAACATTTTTGTTAAATAAATACTGAACATCTCTGCTTTAGAACATCCTGATTTTTTTTAAATCTAGAAAGTAAGACACCTCTTTTGAACTATCACTTTTAATTCTAATTTTGCTTAAGAATAACTTATAGTCATCAGCATTCTGAAATTCTTAGAGGAAAGTCTTTGCCAGTACTTCCTGACTGATGAATATTTTACTGAGAACTGAAGAGCTGGAAAAAACAGAAATGAGATGCACTTGACTTCTTAAGTAGTCCTCTGCTAACTCAGGCAAAATGAGAGATGTATTACAAAGGGCTATGTGGAAGGGCTTGCATCCCCCTGGAAGCTCCCAGCAGCTACAACATAAACAGAATCAAGTCTAACACCTCAGCCTGGATAGCAGAACCTAGACAGAAGACAGCTCTGCTGGACAGACATATTCCACCCACTACATGCACCTCCTGGCTGAGGCACAGAGAAGCACAGTGCCCTGGAGGGCTGGGTCATCCGCATGTGCAGGTCACTGCAACTGGCACTCACCGACTTGGCCTTCCTGGCATGGTCACCTCTCTTCTCTTGCTTCTTAAAGGACTCGTATGAAGTAGGATCTATGCCCCACAAGCACTCTGTCCACTTGCCATACATTATAAAGAGCTTCTTCCTGCTGCAGTAAAGGAGTTTAAAACATAGTTAACAACAATCACCTTCAGGGCAGCCCCTGAGTGCAGGAAGGAACTCTGTGTTTCAGATCCTCATTCACATTGCTGGAGAAAAGGTACCCCACCCCTGATGCCAGACTGAAAGTGAAGGCACAAAGGCACTAAGGCCTCGGGGCCTTAGAAAACAGGGGCCAAAGCACAAACATAACGAAATAAAGTGTGCTGCTGCTGCTGCTGCTGCTGCTGCTGCACATGCAGAGCCTCTGCCAGAGTCTGTGCTCTGCCACTGAGCCTCGCCCCACAGCCGGCTGCTTTTAAATACTGCACTGGGTTTTCATGTACTGTGAGTCTTGCAGACCTTTCTCTTTTCAAATCTGTCTATAATGCCTCCCAAGGTCACATGATGATTTGCTTTCTCTTTAGTTATCAATGCTCTCTTCATCTAATCACATCCCTGGAAAACTCCACAGTAGTTAGACTCTGCCTCATATCAAAGTGAACAGAACCCATTTAGGACAGTCTTTTTCCTTTTGCCTCTGTCTGTCTGGGAAGTGCACAAACTGGCTACAGGCTCCTTGGGAAGGGCCCTGACAGGACAGTGCCACCCAGAAGGACACAGGTATATGGCAAGCACTTGCAGAGCAGGTGGGAACACAGGAGCTCAGCCCATCTCCTTAAGCAACTGTACCTCCATGGAAAAAGTTTGCTTGGGGCTGGGGAGAAGGTTCTGTGAGAGCTTCTTGTGGAAGCACAAGGACCCAAATTCAGATCCCTAGAACAATACCGGTACTGGTGGGGCAGAGACAGAGCCAGTCAGCCAGCCAGCAGCCAGCAGCCAGCAGCCAGCCAGCCAAGCAAATTAGTGATCAATCAGTGATCTCCAGGTTCAAAGATCAAACATGAGACAAATGATAGAGGAAGACAGCCAACACTGACCTCAACCTTTCACATGCATATTTATAAACATGTTCACAACACACATGCACAAACATGTACACACTCATACATCACACACACAAACATAACAAAAAGAAAAGGAAAATGCAAAGTGTGCTTAGATCCAGGATACAAAACCAAAAAGTCAAGACTGCCCCCATCAGCTCAAAATCATCAGGCTACTTCAACCATGGGCAGGCCAGTCTCAAAAGATGCCTTGGTGCCCTTGGTCACCACTCTGACCATGACAGGACCTGTGTCCTTTACAGCACACATGTGATGTCCTGACATTTCTAATCAATCTAAAGTCTGACATTAATATAGAGGTTGTTTATACAGATGAGTTTCTAGTTTCTTAGAGATAGGCAGAGAACAAAAGCATTGTTTTGAAGTTAAAACTAGATGTCAATAGCTTGAAAGACTCTCTTGGCATTATATACTGAACCGTGGTTAGGTTAGTTATAAATAAAATTTTGAGATCCAGAACATAATTTTCCCAACRGTAGAAAAATCCAGAAAATATGTCAAAACACTACTGGCTATTTTCTACATAAAAATCTGCAGAAAGCCCTGGCTTACAGTGTGGAATAATGCGGAGACATGAACAATGGGTGCCCACATGCTTTACTGATACATATGTGAAGATGGTACCCACAGGGAGGAGACTCGTAGGCAAGGCTAACACCTCAGTGCTGTTTGTAAGATTGCAGCACTAAAGCCAGGCAGGCGAGCCAGGCTATAAGCCAGCATTTAGGATAGACGCAGGACTGTGAGACTGACGCCAGTCTGCACTGCATAGCAAGGCCAGCTCAGAAACAACATAAATGGAAAAGAAAAAAGCCACATTATCCCTGAGTAAAAATGTCTATTTTTAAAGGTCATTTCTCTCTTCTTCCTTCAGAGGGGACAAACTCCTCTCCTATCACCAGAGGTGACACTCCGCACTTATCTCTTCCACCCTGAACAGACATCACTGTACAGCCACATCTAGGCACTCTCGGTGTGGACCCGTAGACCTACTTTTTATCTTGAATGTACCCTTCTACTCTGTGAAGTTCCTTCCCAAACAATCCACAAGGCTTGAAGTGAAGTATACACTTATCTCCAGTTCTGTGGGAACAAACACAGGCATTAGTTATGATGTGAAATGTCTAGAGAGCCAACCAGGCTACAGGGTAAAGAGAAGGAAGGGTCAGTCATCTAGGAAAGGAGGCCATGAGTGGAGGTTAACATCACAAGGAGGCTTTGCTCAGTGACAGAAGGGCTCTGTTACGGACATGTGTGACTGTTTGCACAACTGGGTAGTTTACTAAAATATCACTTCATACGCCGGGCGGTGGTGGCGCACGCCTGTAATCCCAGCACTCTGGGAGGCAGAGGCAGGCGGATTTCTGAGTTCGAGGCCAGCCTGNAAAAAAAAAAAAAAAAAAAAAAAAAAACCTAAAATATCACTTCAGGGCCCATTTAAAAAATGGGTGAATTTTATGATTTATAGATTATATTATCACTAAGGTATCCACAAGCAAAAGTGAGCCATGAGCTTCAGCTGCAGCCTAGGCCCTGACTAACACCTGGGCATGCTCACTACACTTTCACCTAGCACTGACACTTCTTTGGTGCATTTTACATTTTCAAAGAAATTGACCATGGTAATAAAAAAAAAAAAATCAATCAACATGGGGCATTTCTGATTATCTCCACACTAGACAGAACTAAATCTAGTCAGACACAATGCACTACATGAAGGACTCAAGCTGAGGGACAGGAATGCAGGGCTAGAAATCTAGACAGGAGGAGTGCAGACAGACAGCTCCCTTCACATCCGTCAGCTCATCTGACCTGCCTTTCCATGGACAGCCTGGCCTGTCATCTATGGCCCAGAATCACCACTCCCACACACAGATGGACTGTTACCTRTGATTTAGGATCTCCACTATCCCATACTGCTCTATCCATAGCTGCCCAAGGATGACATTGTGTACACAGCAGGTAGGGTTGGTCCAGGTATAGGCTTCATTATGTCTGTGAAAATACACACAAACAAAAAAGTCAGAACTTGGGTGACCCAGAAGGCCGTGACCAGGCAAAACCAGACCATAAATTCCTGGGAGCAAGACAGTGCTTTGAAGTCTTTCCAGTGCAGGCGATTTAGTTAGTGTGCATGTGAAATTTATTTCTCCTTTCCTTTGTAGCATCAACAAAGCTTTCTACCTAAATGTCAAGACAAGTTAATAAGCAATAAAGGAAGACTGAAACAAAAGAGAGGCAGCTCTCCTGGGAAGCAGCCAAGAGGAAAGGTGCTCTAGAAAGTCAGTCCTGAGCCCTAGCCTGGACATGGGAAGTGCAGGAAGAGGCTGCTGCTGTCAACAACACAAGACACTGCCCATCCTTTGAAATGACCCTGCCCCAAGGAAAAACCCTGCAGGGGAAGTGCAATGGCCCCTAGACCTGTGCCTATGGGAGGCTGAATCAGAGAAGCCTGAGTAAGAAGAGCAAAAACATCTTGACAGAGGATGGCTGAGGAAAAATATCTGCAATCTCTCAAGTGGCCCAGGTAGAGCTCAAACATGTTTCTCAAACACGTTTTCAGCTTTCCAATTTTGCCCATCTCAAGTCCCAAAGCAGAGACTATCAGGACACAGGTCAAGCACTGGGATGTCCACCACAGGAGCTTCCCTCATGAGCCTGCTCTGTGGTCCTGGCAAGTTGTTCAGGGACAGCCCCTAGGTTCTTAGTGTTTGTCAGGTTTTTGAGTCAGGGTCTCACTATGTAGTTAGATTACCCTGGAGTTCACTTTGTCAACCAGGCTTGGCCTCAAACTCAGAGATCTACCTGCCTTGGTTCCCCCGAGGGCTGGAATTGAAGTGTTCAACTACACCCAGCCTGCTCCTAGGTTCGTTCTTAAAACTATCTGGCGATTCACCAGTGGAGATCAAAATCTACACAGATACTCCCTCACGACAGGCTCATATTAGAGAACCACAGCAGCAACTGAAACCCTGGGCTTTGGGGGCAGCAATGGGTTTCAAGCACTAGCATATGCTAATGACTTGCTACTGACCGAGTCTCTCTGATGGCAGCTGGGCTGGACAGCCTCTAAGAGGACCCTCTGGTGGTCCTCACCTACAGGCACTCAACTTTGTGTATACAAACACACACGCCTGTGTGAGCCATCAGAAAGCAGGTATATGTGGCTACAGGGTAGCTAGCTTTGGGTTCCTCTGCCTAAGGAAGCAGAGTACCCGACTCTGGACAGCCCTGGAGAGAGCGTCTACGGCAGAAAGTGAAGTTCCTGCTGACCTAGAGCTGGCCTATCTTAGGCATGGCCTAGAGGTAAAGTGCTAAGTAAGCAGTTGGTTTGGGGTTATCACAAAGCAGCAACTGATGGTTAAGGTGAGCGGCTCCAATCAGTGTAGGTGGATGTGACTCATCCACCTCAGTGGACACAGGAACTCTCCCCACCAGGAAGCCTAGCAGAAGTGCCGCTGGCAGAAAGGCTCTCAGCCCACACAAGGTCGGGATCTCCCCAGAAGGAAGCCCTCTGAGAAGTGGAAGTCATAATGCCCTCCCAGTCGTCCAGGGCAGGCTGGCCCTGGCCTGCGCCTGTCACTCACTTGAGCAGCTCCAGAGTGATGGTCCCCCGGGGCTCAGCCTCCACACTCTTGCCCCAGAACTTCAGCTTTGGGTAGATGGAGCCATGGAACATGAAGTCTTGATTGAGACCTTCTGAATAAAATGCACTAATAGGAGGGTGGTGACTGACCTGCTCAGATATAAATCTGAATCCTAAGTCTTCCCTAGATCCAAAAATCAGAAAGGGGGAAGAGAAAAAGCCACATTAATGATAGCCATAGCAAAGGGTCATCCGCTTACCCACCAGCTGGCATGCTCTGCCCTCCCCTAGACACTGATATAGGATGTGGGCCCAGAAGCCTCCGGCTGTGAAGGAAGCAGAAACACCCAGCAACTGCCTCTTAGATGGCACATCTGGCTGTGTACCATCACTCTGGAGTACACCTGTCCACTACCACACAAGCTCTCCTGGGAGGGAGCCTCTGTCTGCCCCACTACTCATCCGACTGGTACCTCAACCTTTCAGCCATCAGCCAGGCAGACCTCATATGCAGACTAACGTCAATCCCAAGGACTCTTAAATGCCAGCAAGCCCGAGGGACTCAAAGCCTACGAATGGGTGTTCCTGTCCAGCCTTTTATACAGGCTCCCAAGACTTCTATGATGAAATGTCTTAGATCCCAGAATATTCCTCCTGGCCAGGAAATAGGATTTTAGCAGACTCCCTTATTCAATAAAAATGTCAGTTTTTAATTGTTCCGGAACTATGAATACACCTACAGTTGTAGTCATTAGGAATTATAAAAGCTAAACCACATAATTACTAACTTAGCTGGAATCAGAATTCCCAATCATTACAGAGGAAGGAAAGTTGAAAATTTAGATTTTAAAAGGTTGCCTGCCAAGGTATGTAATCTACAAAATGAATACTTGTCTAAGAAAAGCAAGTGTATTTTTAGCTGTTCAAGAGGGATATGAAGGATGAAAGACAGTGTACACAGCCTGGTCTGTGCAGTACTGTGGAGTAGGGCCACTTCATGTCAGGGAAGCTCAGTGTGGAG
This sequence comes from Apodemus speciosus, assembly GCA_002335545.1. NCBI lineage: Eukaryota > Metazoa > Chordata > Mammalia > Rodentia > Muridae > Apodemus > Apodemus speciosus. Next base: position 170,025 of record BDUI01000625.1, on the reverse strand, counting down.
ATACCAACAAGGAGGCCTGGAGAGGAACATGTGAGGGAGTTTTCCTGGCAGCCTCTGAAACTTCAGCTCAGTCTCTGAATTAAATCCCCAGTCAGGCTAAGCTTCTGTCTGATATCCGCGCCTCAAGCTATTCCTGGTCTCTCCACATCCACACAGCTGCTACCGCTTTCCTTTTTGTTGAGACAGGTTCATACTATGTAACCAGAGCTGGCCTGGAGCTTGTAATCCTGCCTAAGCCGGCTCGAGTGCTAGAATTTAGAGGTATGAGCCACCAAGCCTAACTCACACACTGTTTTTTTTGTTTTTGTTTTTGTTTGTTTTTTTG
>BDUI01000625.1:31706-45251 GCA_002335545.1 Apodemus speciosus | reverse complement strand
GAGAGAGAGAGAGAGAGAGAGAGAGAGAGAGAGAGAGAGAGAGAGAGAGAGAGACCTGAATAGCGGGTCAAGGCTCAGGACAGGACTGTCCCCTGCCTGCACCCTGCTAGCAAGGGTGGGAGAGCTATGGCAGCCATGCACATATATACTAATATATGGAATAAAAATCACAGGAAAAACAAAAAAACTCTTGAAGTTAAAAATCTGTGAAAACAAAATGAAAGCCAGGTATGGCAATGCATGCCAGTAACACCAGTACTCGGGCAGAAAGAGTGTCAAAAGTTGAAGGCTAACCCGGTCTACATAGTGGGTTCTAGGCCAGTCAGAACTACACAGTGAGACCTTGTCAAAAATCAAAACAATAGGGATGGAGAGATGATTTGGTGGTTAAGGGGGAGTGCTGATCTTGCAGAGGAGCCAAGTTCAATTCCTAGCACCCACTCAGAAAGCTCACAAGTGCCTACAACTGAAGAATTACCTAGATTAGACTGGGGTGAGAAGACCCATCGTCCATTGAGAATAGTTCCAGTCCATGGGCTGAGGTCCTGAGCACAAATGTCCACCTCATCTCCTTATTTCCTGTTTCCTTCCATCTTGGAGAAAAGCTCTCYAAAGACCAAGATGTGAATGGGGAGGTGAGACACATGGCATTTTAGGACAGGATTTTCTGAGAGGTGAAATGCTTCATTCTGCAGGGACCTTCCTTAAGACGGGAAGTAAACAATTCAAAATGGCTTCAGGAAGTCCCTGAAACTGACCAGATTTACTACGCCTCAAGAGTATATAAGCAGTAAGGACCACTAGAAAGACTCCCAGACACACCTGCCCACCTGGAAAGGGTTCTCCAACCTGCAGAGCAGTCTGCAGCCTGTGCAGTGTACTGCAGGTTTCCAGTTTGTGAGCTGTCACCCACGCTAGAGGAGCCTTTGGTGATGCAGCTGTCTTTGAGTCATTTCTAGGAGACGGACGCCTGACCTGMGCACACTCCGGGAAAGAGCTGCAGACCTACTGAACATTCACCCACTGTGAATTAGTTGCGTAGGCTTCAAAGCAGTACCAAAGTCACACACRGGCCGTGCATGTGAGAGGTACACACAGCCTTGTAGTCTCACTACCATGCTTAACACATATGCCCMGTTTTCAAAGATTACACATGTGGTTAAGTACATGACCACAGATACRGTATGTTTCCACCTTCCTGAGACAACACGGGTGTCATTTCTGGTCCTGTGCATCTCTGAATACTTAGAAGGCTGAGTCAGCTCAGCACAGCATGGCGCCCTGCCTCCATGATAATCTCCATAAGGAAAGATACACAGATGGCAGAGGACGTTAAAATCCTGCATGTTCAGATGAATCCAAACTGCATGCCACAAACCGCCTCTTTACAAGATTCTGGACTAGCCAGTTTCCTACCATTTTCTGTAGGGTCCTCAGCACTTTGCAAAACAGCACCAAGATGGTCTGGCCCATCCATACTGCTCAAGTGACTTTAGCTCAACATTATTATCYTCCCTCTAAAAGCAGGAAACTGAGGCCCAGAAAGCATGTGTCAAATAGAACTAATGGAGGAGAATTTGAGCCCAAGAAGCCAGAGCAATCCTCTTTGCTCACATGCAGCCCAGAGTGTAAATGTCATTTTTATTTCCTCAGATGAAGGGATAAGAGTTGTACTCAAGCTATGCAAATACACAGCTTGGGTTGATCCCAGAGCACTTCTCTCTGTGTGTTCTAACTAACCCTATGCNCTGAACCCTGGGAAGACCCTGAGGTGTGAGCCAGGAGGAAGGTGGCACTGGGTCTATGGGAGGAGGAGAAGAGGCCTGGCATCAATCACAGCATGGCAACAGGGGACAGAGCCCTGCTCCACAGAGCCAGACGTGAGGCTGACTCTGTAGAGCAGACTTCCCGAGGAACCCTGGGAGGAAACAGGAAGGGCCCAGGGGACTGAGGCTCCTCACCCACACTTCACCCACAGAGCACACCGGGCAAGGTCTCACTTCTCTTGGACCAGCTGCACAAGGTGAGGACCCAGAAGACCCAAGGCCCCTTGTGAATGTCAGACAGAGGTCTGAGGTACTCTGCCCACCCAGAGGCACAAGCTGTCTTCTGGGTGGGTCTACTACTGGCCCCATGGATAGAGGCTGTAGAAACAGCTCTCCACGTCCTCCTTGCYTCTTTTCCCCAAGCCCCGATGGGAAGGCTTCCTTGAGACCTTATCTGACCTCCCTCTGCTCTGCATCAAGGAAGCGCATGGAGAAGGCAGTCACAAGACCGGGGCAAGCCAGGTGCTGGGCTGGCACGGTTACTCACTGGGTGCACTCAGCTGTCTTGCCCTTGCTCTGGTAGTCCAGGATGCACTGGATCAGGTGGTGGTTCTCATCCAGCATCTAGGGAGAGGCAAGCAGTCACACACACAGCAGCAGCTGGTTCACATCTAGGATGCCAAGACRCTTGGGGAGTGTGCTAATGGTACCCACTTTCTCCCTGGAGTGACCAGTGTCCCTGGGGAGGAAGACTGAACACCTGCCATCCTGGGTCACACAGGGTCTGTACTCAGSGCTCACACCAGGCAGGCCCTTCATCCACCTTCGCAAAACACCCGCTTTCCCTGTTCCTTTAGGCTGCCTGMTGCCCTTCCCGCTACTCTGCATTGTGGGTCCCTGGACYTGTCCTCTGCCTGAGGCCAGCTCCACACCTCAGCCTGTAGAGAACCTCAGGCTCAGTCTCTCCTTTGTCGGTTAAAGCGCCTCCTCTCCGCTGTTTTCCTGGACCGAGTGCCCACCAGAGGGCGCTGCCACACAGAAGCTGCTTGTGATCAGTAAGCATGATCTAAAGGCCAGGTAAGGACTGTCACTCACTCTCCCCCACACCTCACCCCCATCCACACGAGCAAGGCTCCCAGAATCCTCTTCTTCAACCCCTCACTCTCAAGGAGAGGCTCTCTCCAAGGACACAAAGTAAACCCCCTACAGCATGTCCAGGTTGTCGTGTAAGCCACAACAGCCAAAGGGAAGATGCAGAGGCTGGTGAGTTTTACGATACAGTCACACAGAGGGACAGATTCACACAGGATCTAGCATTTGTAAGCATAAGGAAATATTGCACTGTTGCCATGTTTTAAGATTTGTTTTTTTTTTAACTATGTGTGTATGTATGTGTTTACTTGTGTGATGGTATGATGAGCGTGATGTGTGTAGGTACCCACAGAGGCCAGAAGAGGAGGGCCAGATCCCCTAGAGCTGGCGTTACAGGTGGTTGTRAGCGGCTCAGCGAGGGCGCTAGGAACTGAACTTGGAGTCTCAGCAGGGCAGTCCACGCTTAACCGCTGAGCCACATCTCCAGCCCATGCTTTCTTAAAACAGCAAACAGGGTGCTCGCTTGCTGACTTTAAAGACATTCGCAGGAGAGACAGAACACAGGCCAAGAGCGCCAGATCCTCACAGGTCTGCCTGCGGGAACCAGGAACTTCCAAGGACCACAAGAACAGGACAAATGCTGGCAGCTGTGGATCTCAGGGAGCAAGGCAAACGACTCAACAGTCCCAACTCAGCAGTGGGGCTGGAGAGACGGCTCAGCAGTTAAGAGCACTGATTGCTCTTCTGGAGGTCCTGAGTTCAAATTCCAGCAACCACAACCATCCGTAATTGAGATCTGATGCCCTATTCTGTGGTGTTAGGATTCTGTCTAAGTTCCACCCCACAGTTACCTGGCAACAGCCAGGTATGCCTGGTCTACTATAAAAGGGGATGCTCAGCCCCTCCTCTCTNTTTGCTCACATGCAGCCCAGAGTGTAAATGTCATTTTTATTTCCTCAGATGAAGGGATAAGAGTTGTACTCAAGCTATGCAAATACACAGCTTGGGTTGATCCCAGAGCACTTCTCTCTGTGTGTTCTAACTAACCCTATGCATAGGCCTGGAAGCTTCTAACCTCCAWACAAACTAATCTTCCAAGCTGACTGATTCAACCTGCCTTCTCATGGCTTTTGACTGAATTGTTCTGCTTGGCCTCATGCTCATACCATGGCCTCCTAGAACATAGGCARTATGTTCTGATCTGGCTCCTTCTCATTCTCTGGCTCATTCTATCTTCATCTGTGTCTGGCTTCTCTGCAACCTGTCTCTGTAAAACTGCCCCCCCCGTCCCCACCCATTAGCACTCCTTCTGTCCACTCCCTACTTTCTTTTTTAAAGATTTATTTATTTATTTTATGTATGTGAGTACACTGTTGATGTCTTCAGACACACCAGAAAAGGGCATCAGATCCCATTACAGATGGCTGTAAGATTGCTGGGAATTGAACTCAGGACCTCTGGAAGGAAGATCAGTTAGTGCTCTTAACCTCTGAGCCATCTCTCCAACCCCTTCTCTCACTACTCTTTAAGTTGCCTCTCTTTCCTGTGCTATTTTTGTGTGATTTGGATGTATCCTATGCCTGACTCATTCTGTCAAATCTTTCTCTGATTTGTCACTTTGTCTGCCCCTCAATTAAATGTAGCTTTCAAGCATGGTTGCTTCCTTCTATAAGCTAACCTTACCTTCACTGTCAGGGAGTGAAGGTGTGTATTAAGRAAGTGTCTGTATTCCAGACAGATCATACAGACCTAAAAGGTCTTTGGATATGATCCCTTGCTAGAGCAGCCATGCTGCTGGATTAAAATTCCTCTATACCAAATGACCCCATATGCACATGCTTACAATGAGACACAATCTGAAAGGTAGCACAAATGTGCACAGCCTGATCTACACAGCATCCTACAGTCCCCCCGCCCCGCCCMCCCTCCACTGCCTACCCCTTGGGTCTTTCTCTTTCMCATGCCATGAACGAGGCTCTGAAGCTTGATTGCTTTTCTCCAGCTTTAGTTCCACACTCTGGTGCTCCCATCTACCCCTCACTGCACCTGCTGGACACAGTGCATTCGTCACCTGTAGCTTGGGGACTTCCTGGAAACGGCCCTAGGCTCCAAGCACAGAGACAGCGGTAGGCAAGCCCGCTGGCCCAGAAATCTAGGAACACGCCTAAGGCAGAACACTGCGTACGAAACAGTGTAGGTGTTCTCTTCAAAGGCACACAAAGGACAGGGGTGTAAGGAGGTRGAGGACACTGAATCCTGTTCCAAGTGACTCTCCCAGTGAGACTGGAGAACAGATCTGGCCTTTGGCCAGAGATGCCTTCTTGGGAGTGTTTCCAGCCAGACCTCACTGAGCAGAGGGCACAGGCCTGTGTGTCTCTTTTCAAAGAACACCTGTCCCCACTTTTCTTTGAGGAATGCAGGGCTCAGACTGAGAACCATGCAGAGTGGTCCCTGTCTGACAGAAAGCAAARAGGCCAAAGGGCTGTTCCCTCCCCAAGTTTGACTCCAGACTGAGGAATGAAGGGATATCATTCCTTCCCCATTCCAGGGATGGGAAGAGAGACCTTGTGCTCCCCTAGGGAGGACTGCTGCTCAAGAACAGCCACCCAAGGGCCATTACTCTTCCACTTTAATAGCAGACTCAGACTCAGTTCCACACACCATTTACCATTATGAGGACAGCTCTAATGTTCCAAGCAGCCAATTTGCCTTCCTAACAGGATTGGCTTTAGAAGCTTGGAGATGGGCTGGAGAGATGGCTCAGYGGTTAAGAATACTGATTTCTCTCCGAAAGTCCTGAGTTCAAATCCCAGTAACCACATGGTGGCTCACAACCATCTGTAATAAGATCTGATGCCCTCTTCTGGTGTGTCTGAAGACAGCTACAGTGTACTTACATATAATAATAAATAAATCTTAAGGGGCTGGAGAGATGGCTCAGTGGTTAAGAACACTGACTGCTCTTCCAAAGGTCCTGAGTTCAAATCCCAGCAACCACACGATGGTTCACAACCATCAGAAATGAGATCTGACTCCCTCTTCTGGGGTGTCTGAAGACAGCTACAGTGTACTTATATATTATAAATAAGTAAATCTTTAAAAAAAAAAAATCTTAAAAAAAAAAAAAAAAGCCTGGAGACTGGAACTTATGTCAAAAAGAAGGACCTGACTCTAGAATCTTCTGACCTCTACCTGTACACTATGGCACATATACACATGCATGTTAATAATAATAACAACAACAACAACAACAACAACAACAACAAGTCAATATAATTTGCAACAGCAACGGAGATACATAACTTTTATTGTGTAATTGTTGCATGAAACAGCAGGGGGCATCCAGTGGGCCTTCTAATAGGCTGCCGTCATGGAAATCACTGCACTATACCCTGGCTGGTTATATCAGCACAGGGTGCTGGACATTGGTGCTACAGCCCTTAGCTAGTAGAGAGGAAGACAGAGTTGGTCCTTGGTCAGTGGTGACTCTGAGGGCTCTAGCCATCTGCAGCTCCACCTCAGGATCCCAGGCACACACACTATACACACAAAAGCACAGTTCCGACTACATCCCTCTCAGGTGCCAGTGCTCTGTCCCGAGGTCACTTGCTCCAGGTCAGGGCAGCTCTCCAGACTTCTACTTTGAGTCCCCACTCACTGCAGGCCACATCTAGAACTATTTGTAGCTTGCTCAAATTTCCTGACCTCGCACCCTTGCTTCTATGGAAAGCCCTAAACTTGGAGAGAGAGCTATCTGCAAATTAATGTTACCTTATAAGAATGTTATCCTTATAAGAAGAGGCAGAAGAACAGGCAAGGAGATCTCAGAAGAGGAAAACAGAGATCTCATTGCAGACCAAAGGACACCAAAGGCTGTGGGCTCCACCAGAAGTTGAGAAGGTATGAGGTCACYTCCCCCAGAACTGAAGGACAGAAGGAAAGCAGCCACTCTTCACACCTCGACAGTGAGTGCTAACTGTTTTCTAATGTCGCCGGGGTTGTGGCCAGTCAGGGACATTATGGGACACGGATACATCCACTTAGCCAGAACCTGTGATATGAATTCTATAGTGTATAGGGTATACCATGCAAGACTAGGGACCAGCAAAAGCTACATGCTAACTCATATGTCACCAACAATACCTCAAAGTCCTACAGTGGTCTTGGGACRGTCTAGAGAAGATTAAGAAGAGGACATTCTGTGGGACTGTGAAGGTGGAGCAGGATCTGCCCTCCAAGAACAMGCTGTCACTTCACTTGCTTTCTCCRCCCGCTGGCCTTCTCCTTCTCCAGAATCCCTGGTTCACTCCAGTGGTCTTAGCATGGGCTGGTTAGCACAGTGTGTGTGTGTGTGTGTGTGTGTGTGTGTGTGTGTGTGTAGTTTAGGGGTTTTGCATGCTAGACAAGAATTTTGCTACTAAGATACAGCCCTAGCCCTTGGTTTCCAAATATATGCGCACACATTTATATATACACACATACATATATGCACACGAATGTGTACATATGTACATATACAACATACATATGTATATATACACGCACACATGTAAATATTCAAACATATGTACATACACACACATGCACACACATATACATATATGTACACATATGTGTACATGTGTACACACGCACATATGTATATATACACACATATATACATGTGTGCATATGTGTATATATATACACACACACACACACACACACACACACACCCCTTGAGCTGCCTTTGAACTTGCCATGTAACTCAGGCTGTTCTTAAACCTTGCATCTGGCCAAATTTGCTTCAGAACGTGATTACAGTGGTACATCATCAAGCCAGGTCAGAGTACACGTTTTAAGTTTATGATACATCCCCTCAAGCCTTCCCAGATTCCTCAAAAGGATTCACAGAGACCGGAAGTGAATTGCTGATCCTACCAGGTTAAGGACCTTGACAGGCTAAACTTAAGACTCACTTCCAAAGATGTACAGGCTGAATTTCTGCCCTGAACTGAGGTCAGCAAACATCTCCTCTGTGTGATCTGATGTTTGGGGTAGTCCTCCAACACACCTTTGCCTGGAGAAACTGAGGATCTTTGATGAACAAGTGTGACTACAAAATTCTGACTAAATGTTGAAGCCAAAGGTGGTGCTGGAAACAGTGACTGTTAAGATCCAGCAGCCAGAGTGCCTGGATACTATGTGTGGAATATCTCCGCCAACCAAGGCTCCTAGTCCACGGCCACACCGATGGCAGCCTGTGGAGCCACACGGAAGGGCTACTATTAGCTCTACCATGTAGCCTCTGAAGCTCCTTCACTAAGTCACTTCTGCAAAAAGGTAAATGTGGCAAGATCTATAAAACCTTTATTTCTGCTCTGCTCCAATAATCTCCCCTGCTCAAAGCTAACTAGGGCTTGCCAACTGTGATAACTGGTATATTTCTAAGGAGGGTAGCCAAGGGTGATCTGGGGAAAAGGCGACAAGGGAAGGAAATCCCCGCGAGCCTCTGAGGGAGTARAGAGGCCAATGCTCTTGGGGACCTAACTGGCTCAAGAGAATTCATAAATTCTGTAAAAGGAACCAGAATTAGGAAAAGCCAGCGCGTAAGAAAGATGCTCAGAACCGCGAAAGCAAACAGTAAAAAGCTAAAGTGTCCAAGGCAAAACTTAAAGCTTTCTTTTGTTAAAGACGTCCACAAACTTACACAAACACCTTCTCTGAGAAACTGGCCCAAACTAAAGGATGGGACTGAGAGAGACTGCAGGACAAACCTGCGGTGTCAGAAGCCAGGGTGCAGGAGAAGCTCGCAGACACCCAGTGGCCCGAGCGGGGGCGGGGCTGCGCTAGCCTCAGGTCCGCCGCGTGCAGCAAGCTCCGGACAGCGGTGCGGGCCCTGGGGATGGCACGCACACTTTGGACTCTTCCCTTTGTGCAGGGCACCGCAGTACCTCACGAGAGCGGCCAGCTCGCCGCAGCCGCGCGCCTCTAGGCTGCCGGCGCCCCCTTCTCCACTCACTAAGCTGCGCGCAAAGGCGCGCGACCGTCGCTACCAGGGCTGTCAGCAGAGCGCGACAAGCCCCCGCCCCGGCTGGAGGGGCCTCGGGCCCYGGGGTCTCGCATTGCTGCGTCTGCTGCCTGGGGCGCTCAGCGAGGACACCTCGCAACGCGCTCCGGGGTCCCCACCCCCTGCGGCCGCCTGGCCCCCGCTGCCAGTGCCTCCGGCAAAGTTGGCGCAGGCTTTCCAGGGGGCGCGCGGAGCCGCCGTCACGGCTTCGTGCGGCGGGCTGTGCCCCGGCTTTGTTCGTGCCCCGCGCCCACCCTCACTTTGTACCCCGTCGGCCCTGCCCACCTTCTGGATGGTCTGCTGAGTGACCTCCCCTTTGCCTCTCGGCCGCGCCGACGCGAAGGCCACGGACATGGTGGTGGCGCGGACTCAGCCCGTGATCATTGGGGTTTATTCTCCGGCTGCGCCCCGCGGCCCGAGGTGCCCATTCTCCGCAGCGCGGGGGCGGGGACGCGGGGGGGCGCGGTGCCGTGGGCTCGCCCGCCTGCCTGTCGCCAATGCGCGCTCGAGCCCCCCRCGTCCCGGCGCCTTACGCGACTGCCTCCCGGGACCGGATACCGCGCGGAGCCCCCCTGCACCCGGCCTGCGCTCTGCGTCCAGCCGGTCGCCGCTACGCCGCCCCCTGTGCTGAGCCTCGGTGGTTCCGCCCGCACTGCCCCGCCCCGCCGCGCTGCACGTCCCCCTGACGCCGGACGCCAGCAGCGTGGCCCGGGCGGGCGGGGCGCTGACGGTGAGTGTGCGCTTTTGAGCGGCGGCGGCTGGAGCTCGCGCGTCCGCAGTAATGAGCTACGACCGCGCCATCACCGTCTTCTCGCCCGACGGCCACCTCTTTCAAGTGGAGTACGCGCAGGAGGCAGTCAAAAAGGGCTCCACCGCGGTGAGCCGGCCGGGGGCCTGCGCGGCGGGGTGCAAAAGGAAGCGGGACACGCAGACCTAGGCGCAGGGGCCGCGCTATCTGCTGGCGGCGGGTGGCCCAGGAGGTGACGGGAGCTGAATGGTGACGACGTAGGAAGGGCACCAGGCCGCGGGGGCTGCGCAGCGCTCCCCGGAGAGTCGGGCAGTTTTGCCTGGCTTCCCCACTGCGGAGCATCTAAGCGAGCGCATCCCCCCGGGCTAGGCCGTGGCCATCTTGGTGCTGTGCGCGCGGCGCAGACGGCGGAGGCCGCAGGTGCTCGCGGGCGGCGGGAGGCAGTCTTGTAGCCGGCGCCGGAGGAGACTTGGGGATCTGCGAGCTAGGCCCAGGTGGGCGTTGTGAACAAAGGGCGGCCCTGCGATGGTGACAGGCTGCTTCCGGGTCCGCCTGCGCCACCAATGCCGCGTTTCTGTTCCGGTGGGCCCTTCTCACCGCGCCCCAGTTTTTGTTCAGACCTTAGCGCTATTCTGGAAGGGGCCAGCTCACACCTGCAAGGGTCATCAGTGAGGCAATTTTAGTTTTGGTTTTTGTTTTTCCCGAGTCACCGGATCTTCCGGAACACACGTGGTTCCGAGTGTCGAAGCGCTTGCATTTCTCAGGTTATTTTATCGCTTTGAAACTAAAGCCCCAAAGCTTTTGGTGACCCAATCCACCCAAGAACTCTGGAATGACCAGGCTCGGAAGTGCAGGCCTATATAATCCTGGCATTTAGAAGGTTGAGGCTTGAAAATCCCACAAGTGCAAAGCCAGCCTGGCCWTCTAAAACTAAAGACCCTCTCTCTTTGTGGTTGTGCATGTGTACATTATTAGTTTATTATTTTAAAAGTTTTTATGTGCATTTGGCATTTTGTGTGTGTATGTGTGTGTATGTATACATATATCTATCTGTGTGAGTGTGAGATTCCCTGGAGCTGGAGTTACCATATGGGTCTGGGAATTGAACTTGGGGTCCTCTGGAAGAGCAACCAGTACTGTAACCCACTGAGCCACCACTCCAATCCCATGGCTAATGAAAAACCGTCTTCCTGTGAGGCCTGTGAGATCGCTAAATCGGTGAAGTGCTTGCTCTGAGGCTCCCAGCACCCACTTTTGTTTTTAAAGGCGACCGCACCCAGCACCATGCCTGGTATCCCAGTGCCACAGAGGCAGGAGGATACACTGGGCTTGCTGATCAGTAAGTGTAGCAGAATCTGTGAGCTTCAGGTTCAGTGTGAGATCCTGGCTCAAAAGTTGGAGGGCTGGAGAGAAGATGCAGCAGTTGAAGAGTGCAGATCTGCTCTTGAAGAGTACTGAGTTTAGTTTCCAGCACCCAGGTTCTAAGGATCAAAACTGCCTTACACCTTAGCTCCAAGGGCTTCAACACCTCTGGTCTCCACAGACTGCACTCAGGTGCACAGACACAGCATACTTAAAAGTAAAACTGCTTTTGAAGTTGGGAAGGGATTGAGGAAGACCTCTGTGTGGACCTCTGTTCTCCGTGCACTTGGTAGAAATGTTCTGGAATCTGGGGTGCCTGTCTCCAGTGCTCCCACCTGGCAGCTGCCGTCTGCACCCAGCTAGCTTCTCTGGATCGTGCAGGTCACATGAATCAACGCAAGAGGAACTTGTGAAATCCCTCTGGGCTCTGGGTGAGCCTTGCGCGGAAGGTTCCTGGTGTCTGAAGGACTGGGGCCAGGAATCCTGTACCACATCTGAGGAACCTGCCCAGCCCCCTTCAGGGATGGTTACATTTGTTTCTGTTCCTCTGGATCAAAGGGTTAAGTGTCAGTGAGGTTGTCCTGGGTTTACTGTGGGGTTTTGTTGTTTTAATAAAATCTCAATGGCTGGATTTCACCAATGAAGACTCAGGTACCAGATGCTGGGGTGAAAGCCTGTTGGCTCAGAGAGGCAGAGAGAGTACCCAACCAACCTTCTTCCTCAGTCAGTGTCCTACCAGGAATGCCTCCCCTCCTCCTGCTGACTCAAAAAACCTTCAAACTGAGTGTCCCTCCTTTCTGCTTCCTGTGTGTGTGTCTATCCATCCTCTTTTTTTTTTTTTGGTTTTTCGAGACAGGGTTTCTCTGTATAGCCCTGGCTGTCCTGGAACTCACTYTGTAGACCAGGCTGGCCTCGAACTCAGAAATCCGMCTGCCTCTGCCTCCCAAGTGCTGGGATTAAAGGCGTGCGCCACCATGCCCGGCTCCCTTCTTTGCTTTTTGAGGCAGTTTTTTTCTTGGTTTTTTTTCAAGACAGGGTTTCTCTGTGTAGTCCTGGTTGTCCTGGAACTCACTCTGTAGACCAGGCTGGCCTCGAACTCAGAAATCCGACTGCCTCTGCCTCCCAAGTGCTGGGATTAAAGGCGTGCGCCACCATGCCCGGCTCCCTCACGCAATTCTTAAAAGTGACTTACGTATTTTCATTTCAAGGTTGGTGTTCGGGGAAGGGACATTGTTGTTCTTGGTGTGGAAAAAAAATCAGTGGCCAAGCTGCAAGATGAAAGAACAGTACGGAAAATCTGCGCCTTGGATGATAATGTCTGCATGGCCTTTGCAGGTATAAGTTGGACCAGGGTGGCAAGCAGAGCTTTGGTGACTGGCTGGAGGGGATGGGCAGTTGTGATGGGTGCAAACTGGGTAAATGGTAAATTCAAAGAAGTGGGTGTGAGTCTCTGGGTTCCAGGCTAGCCTGGACTGCAGAACAAGGACAGCAGTTGTAGCTTGGGGTCTCTGCTGGCGATTCCTGGACCTGGCTGCACAGTCACTGACTTTCCAGACCGGGAGCACCTGTAGCTGAAGGGATGACAGGAGCTCCTTGCTGAGCCTCACTCTCGCCACAGAAATGGCAGGTGCCATCTTCAGCAGATCCAACCCAAGAAGTCTGAAGGCCCCTGAACAAAACTTAGTGCCAGTGTGGCTGGATTTGCAGTTGTGTACTTGCTTCTCAGGACAGCTTGCAGAAGCTGGTGTGCTCTGGGACGTGTTGATCAAACACTGTGTGGCTTGACGTCCTTGTACTCAGTTGTAGCCATGAGCTGCCCTGACAGGAGCCTTTGTCTCAGGTCTCACCGCCGATGCAAGGATAGTCATCAACAGAGCCCGGGTAGAGTGCCAGAGCCACCGGCTGACAGTGGAGGATCCAGTGACTGTGGAGTACATCACCCGCTACATTGCGAGTCTGAAGCAGGTAGGTGCTTACTTAGGCACCGTCYGCCATCGGGGTGCTGTATGACTTCATCTTGATGTTTTGTTGCATCTGCTGGGTTGGAGCCATTCTGTGTTCTCTGGAGTGAAGGAGTACAAGTATTTGTCTTGCTAGTCTGGTTGAGAGGGCCTGAATGGCACCCTCAACTCTGTAGGAAGATGCTTATGAACATTAGAGGTAGCTTATAGCTGGAACATGTCTGCCTGTGTTGAGGTGACTTCCAATAGTCTCAGCAGTTAAAAGGACATTAGCTTCTCTGAGGACCCGGGTTTAATTCCCAGCACCCACAAAGTAGCTTACAAGCAGTCTCTAATTACATTTGCAGGAAATMTAACACCTCCTGACACCACATGCAAATACGGTGCACATTCATGCAGGTAAATACACAAACCTTTAAGGAAGGCGCACAGTACAATACGTTGCCAGTTCTGGGTATGTGTCTAAGAGGAAAGGGATGTATTGAAGGCTGTTCTCCAGTTTCACTTACCATCTGAATTGTAGGTTGCTTGCGGGAGGCTTAGTTTCTTCTCCTCACTAACCCACTT
>BDUI01000624.1:215610-228305 GCA_002335545.1 Apodemus speciosus | reverse complement strand
CCCCCCCAACCCCAGACCTGAGCAAAAGAGGCTCCAACCTAAAATAGGGACCAGGTCTGCCAGGTTGAGTTTGGACTCCGACCTTGTACTCACCAGCCCGTGGGCCAGGGAGCTCCTGCCAGGACCCTACACCTCTCCTATGCTCCGACCATTATGACTGCCAACAGTTCTCAGATGTCCAGTGAATGCCTGCTTTCTCTCCTTTCGGATTCGCTTCTGTTTGTCAAGATCCTTCTTGTCACTCATACTGAGTGTCCCTGACTCTAGCCATGTTACCAGTTGTTTCTCTTGATCACGGGACTTACGCTGTCTTCATATTTATGTCTCCGGTGCCTGGCATAGCAGCGGACACAAAATACTTAAGAAATGTTTGTGGAGTGAACATATGACACTTTCATGGTGATATTTACTGAGCTCCTGCCTCAGGGCAGGTGCTGACATTTGATGTCCCGGGGCTCCTACACTCCAGCCCGGAGACAACACCGATCCAGCGCCTCTCAGTGTTAGGAGGTCGTCTTCTGATCCATTTCTTTGTTTATAGTTGCAGAAGAAGCTCTGGCCCATAGGCTGGGCATCCTAGAGGAGTTTTCCTCATGAAGGCAGTCCTAAGGAATTATGTTCGGCATGGGATCTACATAAATCTTACCATTGGCAGGAGCTAGCCTGCAGATTGCACAGTTCCCCAGCTGAAAACTGTAGTGTGAAATACTAAAAAAGCAATCCATGCTACACTGGCTGTGTACTGTGTGACCTGCTGGTACCACTCTTTGCCGCCATACCCTTCTCTCTGGAGTCCAGTTGAGTTGCTGCATGAAGCAAACACCACACAAACTTAGTTTAGAATCAGCAGATAACATCATCTCTGGGTATAGCAACTAGCATCCTAATGTGTAAGCCTTTCTAAGTTCAATCCTTTGGTAGCGGATCCAAGTGGATCTGCCACCTAAACCAGGCCCCCCCACCACCACCCTCCCTGCCACCTCCATTTTAGCCTCCACACTGTCTGTCTCCCATCCAAAAGCCAAGTCAGTTTCTCCTGCCTCCCCAGTTCTGCTCTCTGAAAGAAGTCCTGCCTACTCCTCACCCAGTGATTGGTTCCTTGAAATCTTTATTCATTAGGAGAAGGGTCACGTGAAATCAACTGACTATGTGATTCACTCCTAGTTGCAGCTCCTCTTGGGAGAATGGAATTAGCATCAAAATACAAACAGTGCCAGGGCTATCAGTTGTTGTGTCACGCAGGCAACTGCCTGCACGCTTTGCTGGGCCTCAGAGGCACGGAGGCGGGCCGCAATGAGGGACCACACCAAACAGTTCCACGTGGGGCTTTATTTGGGAYTGGACAAAGGGGCCAGTGGGCAGAAAGAAGGAAGAAAAGAAAGAGGAGGACACACACACACACACACACACACACACACACACTACCCAAATATATGCGGGTGATGACGTAATTGCAGGTAAAGGGTAAAGGTAGGTCCATTGAACTCTGGGTATATGATGGCTGTTGCCTTGGCAACAGGCCTATAGGTCGTGCTGTGCTGTCACCTATGTGATGTCACAGGTCTCAGCACTAACACTATCCACAACAGAAAATTTGGACAAGAGTTACCAAACATTCCCACTTCTCTCTTAGAATGCCCATTGACTTCTACCATTCCTTCCCACTCATGGAAAGGTGGGTACAATTGCTGTGGTTTGAGAGAATATCTCCCATAGGCTCAGGTGTGTGAACACTAGTCTCTAGCTCTGGGCTGCCTGTAGAGGGTGTGGAGCCTTTAAGGAGTGGAGCCGTGCCGGAGGAGGTGTGTCACTAGGGGACAGCTTGGGAGGCCTATAGCCTCACCCCACTTCCAGTTTTCTCTTTCTCCCGATCCATCTCGTTCCCTCTCTCTCCTCCTCTCCCCATCCCCTGCTTTCTGTGTGGATGGAGATATGATCTCTCAACTTCCTGCTCAAGTTGCCTGATACCAAGCCACCCCCACTGTTATTCCACTCTCTGGAACCATAAGCCAAAATAAAATCTTTTTTCTATAAGTTGCCTGTGGTCATGGTGTGAAATGGTGAGTTAGTTGAACTGCTTTGGCTCCTGGCAGGTTGCACGTGTGCTGCACCCACCCGAGAGCTCTGTGTGCACAAATGAAAGACACACATATCCCAACTAATTGTGATAGGCCTGGACTAGCTCAATGGTTAGGCACTTCTAAACCTCCCTGCTGCTGACTAACACTCACCTCCAGTATTCCTGGCTTAACACATTCTAAATCTGTATTTTATCTTTGCTGCCCTGTTCCCTTCAAGGCAGCCCCTCCCATAGGGCCGCTTCCCCTTTCCCTCTCCATGCTGGATGATTTCTCTTATATTTTATGGTTGTGAGCCTAGCCTTTAACGGCTGAGCCATCTCTCCAGCCCAAGGATGATTTCTCTCCTGCAGCTCTTAAATCTGATCCCTCTGCCTCCAGGTCCTAGTGATTCTCCTGTTCCTCTCCCACTCTCTTCGGTCCCTTGCACCCTAATCTAAAAGTCCCACCTCCGTCTCCYTCCCCAGCCATTGGCTGTAGGGCAATTCTTTATTACCAATTAAAGCTAGTTGGGGGCAGGGACCCTCAGCATTTGGAAGCATGGCTTTTGGGAGCTGAATTAAGACAAAGTTTTGGACCCAATCCCCAACAATGGTGTCTTATCAGAGGTGCAGAAAAGTACCTAATACAGGGGTCAAAGCCAAATGCTGAACAGAAGCCAGAAGTAGAACCAACTTGGTTCAGGAAGGCCTGTACCCCTCCCTATGTCTTTGGATAGTAGGGGAAGATAATTTTGTAATGTACCTGCCTCTGGATTCTTTTCTCTCTGCTTTGGCTTAGAGAATGTGCCAAAAGGAACATAGCAAAATGTCCCAGAAGCAACATATCCTGAAGATCCCACAGAGAAGGGAAACTGTTGTGGTTCTGCATTGGTGCTGAGACTGGGTCATCATCTGTGGATGATTAAAGGCACAGTGGGCCAGGGTCTCCTGAACAGCCCTTCCAGTGTTCTTGATACAATATCTCCAATGGCCCTCAATCTCTTAAGGTTATATCAATAGAAGTTCAATGATGGCCAATTCTAGACTACCCTCCAACCAAAGTGAGAGAGAGATATAGATAGAGAAGAAAAGGAAGAGGGATGAGACAGAGATAAGAGACTTTGGCAAAAATGGTATAGGTGGGAACAAGGACCAAATTAGTGAATCTCCTCATTTAATCCTTCTCTGATTCAGTTAGCTGCCTACATTCAGGAAAACTGTATTGTTTCTAATGGTATGGGGATCTCTGACTTCTGCCCTTTCCTCAGAAGAACATTGAAGAATTACAGGAATGTCCTTCCCATCCCCCATGCCCATGGCCTCTCAGAATGTCAGAGGTAAGCTTCATACAGTGTGTACCAAGCCTCAGGAGGCAATGTCTTGAGAGAGCTGAACATAGGCAGTGGTGGCGCACGCCTTTAATCCCAGCACTTGGGAGGCAGAGGCAGGCAGATCTCTGAGTTCGAGATTAGCCTGGTCTACAGAGTGAGTTCCAGGACAGCCAGGGCTACACAGAGAAACCCTGTCTCAAAAAAAATAAATAAATAAAGGAGAGAGAGGGAGAGAGCTGAGCCAAGGAAGGCTGCCTAGGAGAGAGGCTGTGAGAACCAGCTACATACACTCTACTAGACACTCCACCATCATGTCAACCACCCATGTTTGCTGGTTCATCTTGGAACCATCCAGGGCAGGTAGTTTACCAGGTAGAATACAGATTGAGTGGTACAGTGGGGTGTCCTTGAGCATGGAGTCATAGGAGAACTCCATTGCTCTTCCTTGGGACCTCCAGAGGTCTGGCACACAGTGCTTCAGGTAAATTAGGACAAGGCTTCCTTTTCTAGTAGTGTTGGGGATAGAATCCAGGACATTTCATGTGCTGGGTAAGCATTCTACCCCTAAGCTACACCCACAGGCACTGGTATTTCATGACAGGATCTTGTGATGTTACCTTACTTTGGCCTGAAGCTAACAACTTCCCTGCCCTCATGGATCCCTCTTGCTTTGGTACTGGAACCCTGACTAGGGGTGTTAATGAGAAAAAGAACAGACCCAACAGAATGACAGACATATACTCAGGAAACCTGGGATATTGGGGAAAGACTAATGTTGATTGAAATATTTAAAAAGGTAGAACCAGCATGTTCCCGTGCTTGTGCCTCTAACTCTCTGCCCCGGCAGTCTGGCTGGCCATTCATTGGAGATTCATGGAGATTCCCTGGCCTGGAGTTCCCGAGAGGTCTCCACTCAGCTCTCTGGGTTCCCAGTGACAGGTCACTACACCGCCAACTCCGTGCTTCAAATCCCCACGGCCTTTGTGGAACACCTCAGGCAAACCCACACTTGGCCGTCGTACCTTTCTTTCTCTCTTGAACCTAGATGAACCCCTGCATGAAGGAAAACACAACGCAAACTTAATTCAGAAACAATGGTAACTCAATCCCTGGGCACAACAACTAAAACCTAACTTTGTAAGCCTTATTAAAATCTGATTCCTCCAGTGATTCTACGAAACTCTAGCAGCTACATCTTACCCCTCTGCTGTCCCGGTTCCAAGAGGAAGTAACTCTCTCCTGCTTCCTCTCTCCTTCTGGCCAACTCAGAAGTCCTGCCTACTTGCCCAGTGATTGGCTCCTTTATTCATTAGGTGATTGCTTCACAAGAACGGCACCAGGCCCTTCCACAACAGACTAAAACTCTCCAAGATCTGCCAAGAGCACAGAAGTGGCTGGGCAGATGAGAGAGAGGGTGAAGCAACCTCAGCTTTGTACTTTCTGCCAGTTCCTGAATGTATTTAACCCTGCATCTTGTCTTGTTTCTTTCTCAATTTTGATGGAGAGTGGCTACTTTGTTCCATAAAGGATCACCTGTAGCCCAGGCTAATTCGGAACTCACTGTGTATATGAGGATGACCTTGAACAT
This sequence comes from Apodemus speciosus, assembly GCA_002335545.1. NCBI lineage: Eukaryota > Metazoa > Chordata > Mammalia > Rodentia > Muridae > Apodemus > Apodemus speciosus. Next base: position 223,327 of record BDUI01000624.1, on the reverse strand, counting down.
CTGGTCCTCCTGCTTCCACTTCCCAAGTGTCTTAGTTAGGGTTTTACTGCTGTGAACAGACACCATGACCAAGACAACTCTTATAAGGACAACATTTAATTACGGCTGGCTTACAGGTTCAGAGGTTTAGTCCATTATCACCAAAGTTGGAACATGGTAGCATCCAGGCAGGCATGACACAGGAGAAGCTGAAAGTTCTACATCTTCATCCGAAGGCTGCTAGCAGAATATTGCCTTCCAGGCAGCTAGGATAAGAGCCTTAAAGCCCACATCCACAGTGACACATCCACTCCAACAAGGTCACACCTACTCCAACAGAGCCACACCGTCTAATAGTGTTACTCCCTGGGCCAAGCATATACAAACCACCACACCAAATGTTCAGATTAAAGGCTGCTATTTTCTCTTTACAACCCTCCCCTATAGCTTTGCATGTCCTCAGCCTGTGGTCTCTATTCTGACATTTTGGTCCTCTTCCACCAGATGTCAGAGAGTTAATAACTGGTACCTCTCTGTTCTGCAGAGACATTTATCACATATATAAGTGGAAATTTGGAGTCAAGCGATTTCTAGTGTTGAGATCGTGAACGTAGGGTACTTCTGCAAAAAAGCAGAAGTGTGGTCCAGAAAGGAGTTTCCACTGTACTGAAGAGAAAACCCCAACTTTCTGTGGAGAGTTCCCTAGTACCCTGTGGGTTACAGCTACTAAGGAGACACAACTAGGCAGCAGCCAGCAGCCAGCAGCCCTCAGTCCTGAGCCAATGTGCTTTTCCACCCTCCACTTCCTTTCTTCTTGGCAACAAGTTGGTTGGCTCATTATACCTCTGTCTCATTGGTTCTCTCACCTCAAGACACCTAATCATTGGTACCTTTAACAAGTCTCTGCTGTTCTGATTGGCTGATCTGTTGTCAGGGTAAAGGCCCCAGAGTATCACTGCTTTCCCAGATATAGTATTCACTGATTTTGAACACTGTTTCATTATCCATAACTCTGCTCTTCCAACCTTACTTCTACCGTCAGAGAGACTCTGTAGTGATGAATTAAACAGCTTTGGCTCCAGGTGGGTTACACACGCACACCTGTCCAAGAGCTCCCTGGATTTGCAAATGAAACACACATATGCATGCTACCTAATTTTGATATGGCTCTACTAGCTCAGTGATTGGGCATTTCTAATCCTCTCTGTGGCTAGCATATATTTCTTTCTGGTATTTCTGACTTAACTTCTTCTAAATCTATATTTTATCTTTGCTGCTCTGTTATCTTCTGGGCAGGCCCCCTCCCAACTCCCCCCATTCCATAGGGCCGCTGTAGGGGCTTGGTTCTGGATGCTTTGATCTGTGTTTACTGATGCTGAATTCCTCAACCCCAGATGATTTTTGATCTATTAATAAAGATGCAAATGGTCAATGACTAGGTGGAAAGAAAGAGGTGGGACTTCCATGTTCCCAAAGGCGAGGGAGAAGAGAATCAGAAGACTTGGGGGAGAGGAGAAGGGGATGTAGTAGTGGAGGAGATAAAGCCAACCAGCCATGTAAGTTTTTGGGTAAGTGGCCTCTGTCCACTTCCCTGACTGGGCCTGGGGTAGCAGGGGAAGATTTAAGAGTAYCCAGTCATTGAATCAACCAAGGCATTTCAAGATTAACTGGTGTGTGTGTGTGTGTGTGTGTGTGTGTGTGTGTGTGTGTGTGTGTGTTTTCTATCTGTGGATCTGAGATAGCTCCTGGACAGGTGTGCTCCTGCAACTCACTGGGGGCCCAAAGCGGTGTAGCAAAAACTCCACACCACAGGCCACCTTCCCTTCCCACCTACATTGTAGGATGCTTTCTCCCCTGTAGCTCTTAAATCTGATCTTTCTCCCTCTGTGTCATGGTGATTTGCTTCCTCTCCTCCCTCAGTTCCTTGCCCATGCAATCTAAAATTTCTGCCTCTTTCACCTGGCCCAGCCATTAGCCATTGGCAACTTTATTTTCCAGTCAGAGCCAACTGGGGCCAGGCTTCCTTTAGCATCTGAACGTGCAGATTCCCATATGATTATGGGAGGTGAATTAAGACAAAGCATTAGAACCAAGCCCCAACCACTCTCCTCTTGTGATTGTACAATAAACAGTCAATCCAGGAATGTCCTGGATTGGACCCTGAGTCCCCATCTTAGGACAATTTGTCATGCCAAAGTCAATTTTCTACAACCCATGAAGGCAAGGCAAAACTGGGCAATCTGCCACTGCAGAGTCACACCCTCACAACACGGAATAGATCATATATAACTACAGAATCCATCCAAAAGCCACTCATGCAGAAAGATATGGCTTTGACAAGAGTAAATGCAAGAAATCAAGAAGCTTGCTAGAACAGTCCCTTATGCCTGAAATTCTACCAGTTTAAAAAAAAAAAAAGATTGGGTTTCACTATGCAGCCTGGAACTGTCTGTGTAGACCAGGCTGATCTCAAACTCACAATGCTCTGCCTGCCTCTGCTCCCCAGATCCTTGGACTAAAGGCAAACACCATTATGCCTGGCCTGAATTTTCTTCTATCAAAACCCCCTGTTAAAATATAAAATGCCCTAGAGGGAGCAATATGTTAGTAACATATTCCCAAATCCATCTGAAGAGGATGGAAAAGTTTCTTCATGATTAAATTATTATAGAGGTTCTGACTTAGGGTTTTATTGCTGTGAGGAGACACCATGACTAAGGCAGTCATTTAACTGGAGCTGTCTTACAGCTTCCCAGGTCCACTTATTGTCATAGTGGAAAGCATGGCCCCACGAAGGCAGACTTGGTGCTACTTAAGGGAGAGACAGACAGTACACAAGAGTGCAGTGCAGCGATACAGTAGAGGTCCTGGAGAGCGGTGCAGTAGAGCTGAGAGCGAGGGTAGAGTCACAGGGAGGGAGGAGGAGGCCGTGAGGAGGAGGCCATTTTACTGGGAAGGTTTCCCAGAGACAGGTGAAGAGAGAACAAGCTAGACATAGGTAAAGACAGGCTGAGCAAGAGAATGAGAAGGAGCCAGAAGATTAGAAAATAGAAAAGATTGATAGAATTAGTTTGAGGCCAACCAGAGCAATTCAGGGTCTGGGAGAGAAGCCAGATTAAGTCAGTCAGCTGGAAGAGAAGCTGAGTTGAACCAGCCAGCTAGAGTTGAAAGAATAAGAAAGAGTAAGTTTATTCAACAAGTCTCAGAGGCTGACTTAGATTAGATTTTATGGTGGCTAAAAGTTTCTAGGACTGGGTCTAGGCTAGCAGATGGAGGCAGTAAGCTTCCCAGACAACAATTACAACAGGAGAATAAAAGTTACTTTTATAGCCTGGTCTACAGAGCAAGTTCCAGGACAGCCAAGGCTACAAGAGAACCCTTGTTTTGAAAAGAAAAGAGAAAAAAAAAATCAAACTAAACTAAACCAAACAAAAAACAAAAGCAACCTTTTTATTATGGGGTAAGGGCTCACTAAGTTTCCCTGGATGGTCTTGAACTCTTGATCCTCATATCTCAGTCTCCAGAGTAGCTGAGATACAGGCCTATACCGCCAAGCCTGTGACCTTTAGCCCCAGTGAAACAAGCAAGGGGTTATCCAGTGTGTATTCTGGGTTATATCGCAGTTTACAGGACATCTGGCTAGGCTGCATGAGAGGGCAAATAGTACACTTCCAAGAGAGTTTAAAGGAAGTTGGTCAACGTTGAGAACTTGCAGAGGAGAAAGGGCTAGCTGGGGGAAAGGAAGTGCAGCGCTAAAAGATAAAAATGAGAACGCAGTCTTTCCACAGGAAACAGCTGGGTGAGAGTGGCCTCAGGATCCCTGGACAGGTGTAAGACCTATGGCGCAGACAACAAGACCTTGGGGAGCACAGTTAACGGTTCTGAGAAACCCAGAAGAGCAAAGCCAGGCACATGCACTCAAAGACATGTTATGAAACTGAAAACATCAAAGAACCTCTTTTATTAAGGTGTCCCTCCCTAGGTTAGAAGACTTGCCTTAGAGAGGAAACACAGAGCAAACCAGAAGTGCCTGAGCATGCTGCAGTGCTAGGACAACCATCGGTCGCAGCACCCCGAAACTACAACTCCCATTATGCATCGCGCAGTGCGGGTTTAAATCCTGGATACACTACAATTCCCAGAATGCTTTGAGAGAGCGGCGTGGCTACGTCTGCGTCAACAGACGTTAAATTTGAAACTTGGCGGCCTGGGGTGGGGCGGGTGAGGCGTTAGGGGGCAATTTTGAGAAGGAATCGGGTGTGTGGTTTTGTTTAGGATCACGAGGTGACGGTCTTCGCAGCTCCATAGCTAGCTAAAGGTTGAGGGAAGCTCAGACGGTTGGTACTCCGAGGAAAAAGGTCTGCGGAAGGGCGAGAGCGAAAACTGGGAATGCAGGATGGCGGAGGCGAGGTAAGGAGCCAAGTTGTCGCAGCTGGGTGCTCGGCTGGCGAGGGGAGGCTCGCGGAGGTTGGCAAAGAACAGGCCTTCCCAAACCCCCTTCCCAACGGCGTGGAGCCTTGCAGCCAGCCAAGGGGCAAAACTGGGAGATTTTGGAATTTGTCTTGTGATCAGGTCTGAAATTCTTCTCAGCCGTTTTGATTTGACCTTGAACATGTTTATATGGGAAGTGGGGTCACGCAGATAGTAGTACTGTTTTATGGACTTCTGGGAGAATTCAAGTTATGTGTAAAGTACCTGCTTTCAACTAATAGGTGTTCTCATTTTGCTAGTAGCATAGGGATCTAAAGAGCCGGACACTTGTAGCTTTTCCTCATCTATAAAATATAGAGCAGTTTTTCCTTTTTTTTTCCTTTTCTTTCTTTCTTTCTTTCTTTCTTTCTTTCTTTCTTTCTTTCTTTCTTTCTTTTTTGTTTTGGTTTTGGTTCTGGTTTTGGTTTTGGTTTTTTTCAGAGACAGAGTTTCTCTATGTAGCCCTGGCTGTCCTGGAACTCACTCTGTAGACCAGGCTGACTTCAAACTCAGAAATCCGCCTGCCTCTGCCTCCCAAGTGCTGGGATTAAAGGCTTGCACCACCAGCGCCAGGCGAGCAGTTTTCCAAAGTTAGAATTTAATATGCATTTCAATTATGGAACTCATAATAACTGGGTCATTGTCCTTTCATAAGCTGCCATTCATGGAAGAGAATTTATTGACTATCATTTGAGCACTAAGTCAAATAGTAAAAGACACAAAATCCCAACCTTTGTGAAGCTTAAGTTCTGGGGAGGTATGAATCGGGGTTGGGGGGGGGGCAGTAAGACACATTTAAATCAGATAGGATTAGTATTAAAAAGTGTAAAGTAAGAGAAGACAGGCAGCATTTGAGGTGGAATTTGTGCAGTTTCAGAAAGGTTAGGACATGTAACTCAGGAAAGGCACTTGCTCAAAGAACATAAGGCCTTAGATTCATTACCTTGCAGTGAGGCTTGGGGGTGGGGGGTGGGGACAGAGGGAGATTTGAACAGAGTTCTCACTGATGAGATGGTATTTGGGTCAAAACTAGAAGGAACTAGTCATGGATAGGTGAGATGGCTCTGGATCGAGATGGCTGCTGTCAAGACTGAGGACTCTGCTCACCCTCCCACCCCATGATGCAAGGAAAGAAACAACTACACACACACACACACACACACACACACACACACAGGCGGGACTGGGGGGTGTTGGGGAGAAGAGAATAAATACTTTTTTTGTAAAGAGCTAGTCGTGTACATATTTAGAAACGGGAGTGGAAAGCTGCTGCTGCTATCTCATTGTCACTGGAACCCATGTAGGACAAAACTGCTAGCTTAAAAAAAACTACTTTGCTAAACTTATGATGCTTTAAAAATTATTTTTCTTGGCTTTAACCTTATTCATATAATACTGTCACCGACACCCTTGCCAAGTTCCCTCTTCTGTAGAGCATAAACTTGGAGAGTATGTGGTAGGCTCAGAAGCTGAAGAGAATACTACTGCTCTCAATGAACCAGCTGCATCCAACCCCGGAGATCACAGGAATCTCCTCTCTGAAGATGGCGTCACAGTGTTGTGCTGTCACAGTGTTGGCATGGGGTTCATTTCTGTTTCCTTCTTCATAGCGAAGCCATGTGTCTGGAGGGAGCTGAGTGGGAGCTGAGTAAAGAAAATGTACAGCCCTTACGGCACGGACGGAGCATGTCCACACTTCAGGGAGCTTTGGCACACCAGGATTCAGCCGGCAACGCTACCCTGCAGCAGCAGAAACGGTATGTGGTGGGACAGTTTGTGTGCAGCTTGTGAGTCCGAGGTGAGACAGGCAGTATGGGGGTGAAGAAGGCCTTAAGACAGTGGCTCTCACCCTTCCCGGTGCTGGAACCCTTTAATACAGTTCCTCATGTGTGGTAACCTCTCAACTATAAAATACTTTGCTATTTCAAAACTGTACTTTTACTATTGTCATGTATCTGATATATAAGATATGCAACCCTGTGAGAAGGTCCTTTGACTCCCAAAGGAGTTGCAGCCCACCTGTTGAGAACCACTGCCCTAAGGAATACTCTTCAGTGATAGTATAGGAATCTGTTCTCCCAGTTTTCTGATTGCAAACTTTCAGTCGCATGAGATAGTATTTATTCCAGGCTAAAATGTAAAGTGTAATCATACTCACTGAATTAGATCTTTGAAAACAGTGTTTTTATGGTTTCGCTGTAGATGGTAGCATTCTGTTTTTGTTCTTGAGACTGGCTCTTTCTAGAGTTCCAGGGTAGCCTTGAACTCACAGAGAACTGCCTGCCTTTGCTTCCTGAGTGCTGGGATGACACCATGTGCCACTGCGCCTTTATTTTATTCTCAGTGCTTGCTCTGGTGCCTGGAGCTTGGTCCTGTACTAGATTCTCTACTCGGCTGGCTCTTCTCCTTGCTGGCCGCCCCTGCCATGTGTCAGCCCAGTCTCTGGCCTCACTTTTGCTTTTACAACTACCATTGCCCTCTCTTGCCTTCTCGGCGTCTGCTACTGTAATGTGTAGACAGCCTGAGCTTGAGCAGATTCACCTTAGGATTGTGTGGCTCTGGGAGTGTGGCAATTATACTTGTTTGGTAGAAATCATACTTCGAAATTTGGTCTTTTCAAGGGATATGCAGGAGGGCTGCCTCAGATGCTGGGCAGCTGCAGAGAGCCTTAGTCCCAGTGGCCGAATCTCTGAGGCTGAGCCGTGTGCAGTGTGTTGTGTTGCTAAGTTGTGGCACCTGGTAGGATAGATGTAGTTCATGCTTTTTCACCTAGGCTGATTTCAGTGATGACAGGTTTATCTGGATGTAATTCTGTTGTCAGAGAACAAACCTCTTCATTCCGAAATGACCCTCCGTTTTCTATTTTCCTATGTTGGTTAATGTAACAAAAACTCATCTGAATGACTTACTCATTGCTCTCATCCCTTCCCCCCCTTTTTAAAATTACTTATTTTCAGTTATATGTATGTGTGTTATGTGTGAGTACAAGTTCTCAAGGAGGTCAGAAAGGGCTTTGATCCCCCAGAGCTGAAGTTAAAGCTGCAGAGTTAAGCTGAGTGAGCTGCCCAGCACTGTGTCCTCTGCAAGAGCAGTGTGTTCTTGTAACCATCTCTCCCTGCTCTCCTGCTTTCCCGGATTGGCCCCAGGGCCTCCTGAGTACTAAGCAGGCGTTTACCCCTGAGCTATGCGCATAGTGCTGGAAATTTCTTGTGAGTATAGTTTGGATACAGTGAGTGCTCTGGAAATTTCTTGTGAGTATAGTTTGGAT
>BDUI01000624.1:163822-196232 GCA_002335545.1 Apodemus speciosus | reverse complement strand
GCAGGCATGGTGCAGGAGGAGCTGAGAGTTCTACATCTTCATCTGAAGGCTGCTAGTGGAAGACTGACTTCCAGGCAGCTAGGGTGAGGGTCTTAAGTCCAAGGCCACAATGACAAACCTACTCCAACAGGACCACACCTTCTAATAGTGCCACTTCCTGGACCAAGCATATACAAACCACTACAACTGCAAAACCTAAACTATGAAGTAATAATGTTTTTTGTTAAAAATACAAATGGAAGCTGGACATAGTAGCACAAGTCTGTAGTCACACTACTTTGAAACTAGAAACAATAGGATCCTCCAAAGTTTGAGGCTAGTCTGAGGGAATTCCAAGCCAGCCAGAGCTATATGGCATGACCCTATCTCCAAAAGCCACTATAAAATAAGATTAAAGATGTTTAGATGGCATGCTCCATTCAGTTCACAGTTATCAAATGACTATTTCTTTTATTCCAGGCTAGTCATATAAAACCTTGGTTAGGGACCGGGTAATTTGTGGTAGCAATGGTTTCTCCCTTTGTGGAGACTGTCTTATTAGAGAAGACAGGCTTGAAGCCATTGAGTGTGAGTGGATGTAGCAAAGCCATTCAGAGAAGGCTACATATCTTAAATCGTTACAGGGAAGGTAAAGGAACACATATAAGGGCTGATCTAGTGTTGCTGGAACAGATAAACAGGAGAGCAAAGGGTTACTTAGTACACTTTAGCATCGTAAATTTATATAATCCTCTTAGAAAGCAACTTACTACTTTTAGCATAATTTGAACTCTAGGGGTTTTCTTGTTTCCTGTGTGCTACTGTGTATTTCTACCTATGTGAACCCCCTCCCCAGCCTGCTTCAGTTACTTTTAAATTGATGCATAACATTTTAGCTAGTTGACATTCTCTAATTCGATAACCTAGTTTTCTGTATTTAAACAACTTCTAATTTTGCCCACTTATAAATAATGTTAAGAAATCTCTTCTTGCATTTTTCATTTGTTCCTTAAACTCCTAGAAGGCTGGAAAGATGGCTGGGTTGGTAAGGTTCTTGCTGTGCAAGCAGAAGGACCTGGATCCTGACCCCTGCGCCATGCTGTAATCCCAGTGCAGTGCGCTCCTGGAGTTGAAGGCCAGCTGGGCCCGCAGCATTAGTGAGCTCCAGGTTGAGTGAGAGACCTTGTTTCAAACGGTATGATAGTTATGGAGAAAGACATCTCTGGTCTCCCATATGTACATGTCCACACTGCGACACCAGCACACACAACTCACCCAGAGACAGACACACAAAATAATTGCAAATAGTCAGAACAGCATGGAAAAATGATGCATGTTGTAATTGCTGTGGCTACTTGGGCTGTCAGGTTTGTGTAGTAGCCGAACATATCTGTTCTCATACTTACTTTTAATTGTGATAATATAGGGTGCTTTTTGGGACTTTTCCCCATTGAAGAGCTCTGTCTCTCCTAGGCAAGTCTGCATTAAAACCTAGTGGTTCTACTTGTCCTCCTGTTCTGTTCCTGGTGTTGATCCCCAAACATTCCTTCATTAACCTTCCTGCAGTGTCTGTTTTCAACAAGACCTGGCTCTCAACAGTGTTCTGTAATGCTCTGACAGTGCAGGCTTACTCTCTGATTTGGATGGTTCAGTGGAGTGGCTGAATTGTACTGTGTGATATCAGTCATAATAATACAAATGTGTGGGCTTAACTGTTTTTCCGAGTACAAATTTACTACTTATTCTAACTATTGACTTCATGTGTTGAGTGACATTGGATTACTGCTCAATAAAAATTTGAGGCCTAGGTATGGTAGCTCTGTCTGTAGTACTAGCACCTGAGAGGCAAAAGCAAGAGGATTACCATGTCTTCAAGGCCATCCTATTCTACATAATGAGTCCTAGTCAGCCTGGACTCTGAGGAAGACCATGCCTCCRTAAACAAACAAACATAATTTATATAAAAGGAAAATACAGTGAAATAAAATTTTCTTATGGCCAAGGAATGTAGGAATATGTCGAACATGTGATTTTTTTCTTTAAAATTTTTACACTAGCTATGTAAAACACTAGACTGTTTGGGGATCAACACCTAGTGGTAGCATACCTTTAATCCCAGCACTCAGTTGGTCAGAGGTAGGTGAATCTCTGAGTCCAGGCCAGCCTGTGTATTCAGAGTAAATTCTAGGGCTACATAGAGAAACCCTGTCTCAAAACAAAACAACAAAAATTCTACATAAAAATTCTGTACCTGATCTTACGTCGTTTCTTAAATACAGACAGACTTGACCAAATCTTGCTTTTGCTTTTAACTCTGTCAGCCCAGAATATATTTACTATCAGACTGAAACAAAATCAGTTAGTTTGCCATTTAAGATCTGTGGCAGCGTTTTCCTCTGGGTTCCCAGCTCGCCTTGCCTTGGTAGACTTTGCCAGGTAAGGAGAATATTCTTCCCTTCCCTTCTGTAGCTGATGAGAGTCCAGTTCCTGTCTAGGCTAAGTCACATGTCACCTCCTGTTTGAAGCCTCTGTTCCCTTGACTTTTTGCAAGTTGACCTCTTCTCTTTTTTAGGTCCTTCTCCCAAGTGTATTTTATGCATATTCGTCAACACAGGAATTGCGTGTAGCTCCCCATGGTTGTTTGGCACATATTTGATAAATGAAAGGAAATCGATTAACTGTTAGAGTTTTTAATATATTGCAGGGACATTTGTGCAGTGAGCCTTTGGATATGTACAGCTATTTGCAAAGCCAAGGAATTGGTGTTTCCCTTGCTCAGTTCTATATTTCATGGGCTGAAGAATACGAAGCTAGAGAAAATTTCAAGAAAGCAGACATAATATTCCAGGAAGGAATTGAACGCAAGGCTGAGCCCCTCGACAGACTGCAGTCCCAGCACAGGTAATCTGCTTCTCCAGCCTGTCAGAATGCTCACTTAAACATCGAAGAGTGCTTCGTTGTATTAAATCAATTGCTTCAGCTTTTAAAGACTTTTTTGTCTTACTGTCAGATCCATTTAGGTGTGCTTCCATGTGTTTCCACGCTCAAGGATGGGATGTCTCCATTCCCTGGACACAAATCCGATCATGCTGTTCTTTATCGTTAATACCCGTTCTTTTCCTCATCCCTCGCCCTCACAAACACCCACCTGCCCTTCAGTTCTGTGGTTTCGGTTTCCCAGGATGTTACATAATAGCCAGTATGTAATGTTTTGAGTTTAGTTCCTTTAACTAATTGTGCTTTTAACAATTCTTCTTATGAGTAAGGCGTGGCCTTTAATCCCAGCATTTGGGAGGCAGAGGCAAGTCCATCTGTGAGTTTGTGGCCACTCTGGTATACAAAATGAGTTTTGGGACAGCTAGGGCTGTACACAGAGAAACCCTATCTCAAAACAAACAAAAGAAATAATACAAACCTTATGTAATCATATATATATGTTAAATATTATATTACAAACATATATATATGATTTGTAAGTCTATTTCTCCTGGATTAAGTAGTTTTTATTTAAAAAAAAAATTATAGTGTTGGGAGATAGAACCATGGCCTCTTTCATTATTCTTTTAACTTATCTTACAGAATAAAAATTTTCAGTTTTGAAAATCTCTATTGTATGAATTAAGCTTTTTGTGTTGTTTCTGTCTAGTCTGCTGTAACCAAGATGGCGGCTTTATTCTAGAGGATCAGGGGATCTGATGCCCTCTTCTGGCTTCCACAGGCACCAGGCACACATATGATACACAGAAATACATGCAGGCAAAACACCAAACACATAAAAATTAAAAGAAGTTTTTTAATCTAATGAATCATAGTTATAATAGCTATTTTAAAATTTCATCAATGTCTGAATAATCTTGGTATTGGTATTTAGTACTTGTATTTTCCTTTGAGAATTAGTCACCTTTATTTTAAATGTGTGTCGAGATTATGAATTACATACAGGGCATTCATTCTGATAGTGTGCTAGATCCTCTTCTCTGGAGAGTGAGTGATGTTGTCTCAGTAACCAAATTCCAGATGTCCCAAATTCTTTCTCACCCTACGGCAATGGTTGAGCTTTAAGCCCTTTGGGATGCTGCTTTTGTTTGTCTCCTACATGTACTGTTGGTTTGTGGAGACTTGGGCAAGGGTTTGTGTCATAGTTCAGTTCTCAGAACCTTTCTGTGTTCATAGCTCAATAGTGAGCTGAGAGGAAGGAGTTAAAAGTCCCTTGTCTTCAGCATGTTGCACTCCAGTATTCCTCTAATAGTTTTGGCCCTCAGAATCCCATTCGCACTCYGCTGGCCAGAAAGGTAGGATTTCTCAAGGAGTTGAAGGTTTCCCAAATTCCTAACCCAGGACGTCAAAGCCATAAGAGAAAAACAAGGCACAGGATGGACGCTCCGCTCCTCTGCAGCTCATGGCGGATGTGCGCGCCAATCCTACAGCTCGATTGCTTTTGTTGATCTTCCAGAGTCATGGCTTTCTCTTTTTATGTGTCTAGAGCTTTAAATTTAAGTGGTTGGGAAAGAGAGAGATAGGTGAGTGTGATGTGCTCTACTTGGCACCTAATTTTTTTTTTTTTTTAAATAGTAATTTATTTTATATGTGAGTACACTGTTGCTGTCTTCAGACATACCAGAAGAGGGTGTTGGATCCCATTACAGATGGTTGCTGGGAATTGAACTCAGGACCTCTGGAAGAGCAGTCAGTGTTCTTAACCGCTGAGCCATCTCTCCAGCCCAAGCACCTATAATCTATTCTTTGTTTTTCCAATACTTAAACATTGTAGCAGCAACAGCATACACGTTTACTTTTCATGTTTTTGCCAGCTGTGCTAAAATAAAATGTCATGTTGTATGTAAACTCATTTTATTTGGGTAAGAAAAAACTGTATGTTGGGGGAGGGATAGGTGTGGTAGGATTCTCACAATTGGTTGGCCTGGGTGTAGGGTGTCTGGGTACTCATTTACTCTTGACACATCTCTGCACATTTTATTTTCAGGTGTATAATAAAAAGTTGTTGAGAAACTGTGAATTTCATCAAGTTTCTAGTCTTAGCTGGTCCTCAGATCACCCTGGTGATGATTTTTAGAGTATCTTCAATTGGTCACTTGTAAATTTTAAAGGGACTCTAGTCAGGATGTCCTTCTGTCATAAGCTTGCCTCCTGATTCCTAGAGAATTAAGTTTCCTTGCAATATTCTACATTTTTTTCTCTAGTTTGTTCTTTTTTTTTTTCTCTAGTTTGTTCTTATTGTTAGCATTAACAAATTAGAAATGTAAAGTCTGGTGAGAACTGGTATTTCTATTCAAAGCTGACTGTCCTTTGTCTTGCCTTAGACAGTTCCAGGCCCGAGTGTCCCGACAAGCTCTCTTGGCCCTTGGGAATGAGGAGGAGGAGGAGGAGGTCTTGGGGTCTTCTGAACCACAAAGAAGCACACTAGCTGAGCTGAAGAGCAGAGGGAAGAAGATGGCCAGAGCGCCCATCAACCGCGTCGGAGGGGCTCTCAAGGGTGGGCGAGCTTGTTCAATGGTATTTTGGAGAACCTGTAGTCTCTTGTGGTGGCACATTCTGTAGGAAGCAGCATATAAATACACACAAATACACGTGTGGATGGATGCTGCCTTAGTGTCCTGAATACTGGGTAGCAAAAGGAAAAGCCAAAAGAGAGCTAATAGCATCGGGTGCAGGAAGGCCAAAGGTGTAGTCTTTATTTGTGACTGAATGAGGCTGATACTTGAGATGTGACATTTTCAAATGTAGTTAAAAGATATGTAATAATATATTAGGTTTTGTCTAAATAAAGCCTGAGTGTACTAATTCCTTAGAGGACTTAGGTAATGCATTTTCAGCTGTTTGCACCAGAAATGGATACTCTTTTGTACACCCAAAGATGGTCAACAGTACATTTTTCTCTTTTATTGAGTCAGGGTTTCATATCGTTCAAGTTGGCTTCAAACTTGCTGTGTGTTAGAGTCTGGCCTTGAGCTCCTGATTCTTCTGCTTCCACAGCCAAGTGCTAGGATTATTGGCAGTGCCCCACACCTGGCATAAACTTTTCCCCCTCTTTTTAATTAGCAGTGACTGTTTTTAGAGCTGTTCTAGGGTCACAGCAAAATTGTCCAGAAAGTATGGAGGAGAATCAGCTGTTTTTTGCTACCTGAGTATATGACAATCAGACATGTTAACCAGGCTGGTTTCCTGCACCCGTATCCTGGATCATGTTAGCAGCAGTCAGAGTGTGGATTGGAGAGCCTAGCATTGGGGTGGAGGGAGTGTGCACGCTCAGAGGCCAGTCCACCATGAGAGCACAGTGAAGGCTGAAATAATTGTCTCACAACAGAAGGCGCCCTGGTAAGCGGGCTAGGGCTGGAGTTTGGGTTCAAGTTCATCTCTGTTATTTCAATTAAGATAAAATAGAAACTGAAAAATACTTAGGTTAGTTTCTGATAAACCAGAGAGTGTGCTGGGTATGGTGGTACTTGCTGTTGATCCAGCACTCAGGAGGCAGAGGCAGGTGGATGGATCCCTTGAGTTCAAGGCCAGTCTGGTCTATAGAGTGAGTTCCAGGGCAGCCAGGGCAACACAGAGAAACTCTGTCTCAAAAAACAAAACAAACAAAACACCTGAAAATTAGCCAACCACAGGACATAACAACAGTAGGCAGTGTTACAGTGATGACTGAAAGAGGCTGTGAGACTTTTTAAGTTACAAGCAAAGAGAGAGCAAAGAGAAGATGGCGGTCATATGTAGTAGTGGACTGCTTTCATACAGTGCTTGGGAGACAGGCAGGCAGATCTGAATTTGAAGATACCCTAAGTCTACATAGTGAGCTCGAAGCCAGGCATCACTATATAGCAAAACTCTGTCTCAAAAACAGACAAAAAATCTGAAGTACGGGTAGGAGAGAAGGCTCAGCGATTAGAAACTGCTCAGAGGCTAAGAGCACGTGTTTTCTTCCAGACGACCTGAGTTGTGTTCTTCGCGCCCATATCAGACCAGCCATGTGTAACTACAGCCTCAGGGGACCCATATCTCCGACCTCCGTGGGCACCCACGCTCATATGCATGTACTCACACGCAGACACGCCCTTCACATAATTAGAAATAGTAAAGATGATCTTAAAGAAAAGACTGAAGTGTTAGGACAGAGGAGAGTAAAGAAGATGTATAAAAATGTTACTGGTTGAATCACTGAGAATTTATTACTATTTTTTTACTGAGATTTATGATTTTTTTTTTAATGATTAGTATGTTTGTGGGTCTGCGTATAGGCGTGTGCGTGTGAGTGCAGGTGCCCAGAGGCCAGAGGAGGGCTCCTAGGATTTCAGGAGTTAAGAGCCATCCCATGTGGGTGCTAGGAACTCAGCTCAGCTCTTCTGCAAAGCAGTATGTGCTCTTAGCTGCCGGGCTGCCTCTTCACCTTAACTTAGGTTTTAAAAAGGATCTTTTAAATCTCATTTTGAGGAAATTTCCCTCTTAATTTGGAGCAGAATGTGAGTATCTTATATTGCATCTAAGTTAATGATTAAAGCTTTGACGTGACATTGTCATTGTCACCTTTCTCTCCTAGCTCCAGGTCAGAGCAGAGGATTCCTAAATACAGTTCCTCAGCCAGTACACAGTAATCGCAGGATCACTGTTTTTGATGAAAATGCTGATGTCGGGTCTAGACCGGAGTTGTCTAAGCCTGTAGCCCAGCCGTGGATGGCACCCCCTGTGCCTAGAGCCAAGGAGAACGAGCTTCAGCCAGGGCCCTGGAACACAGACAGGCCCGTGGAACGGAGGGTGAGCTCATGGTATTTGCCAATGGAATGAAGACTTGGTTGATCTCTTGGCTTGTTCCTATTTGAGTTGCTCGCTTTGTGCGTTTGGGATGGGCTCTCATTATTTAGCTTAGTCTAACCTTGAATTTGCCGTGAAGCCCAAGGCTGGCCTTCAACTCTTCATGTTCCTGCCTCAGCTCTCCTTCTGCTAGCATTATACTTGTGTACCTCCCTGACTGGCTGTATTTTAACATTGCTTAACTCCTAGAATATTTAGAGATTGTCTGCATAAGTTTTAATTTTTTCTCCATTCTTAGCCTCATGGCAATCCAGCCTCTGTGATGTCTGTACCCAGTGTGCGCCCCAACTTTACTCCGTATGTGGAAGAGAGCGCCCAGCAGACAGTAATGTGAGTGCCTCCAGATCCTGTGCAGAGGGGCCACTAAGGATGTCTGCGAGTCCCAGTGCATTTCTTTGTGGGGTGACAACAGAGATTCCTGTGTCTCCTTTGTATTGGTTGTCTATGCTAGTGAACTTAATAATCGGGATTATGGTCCTCTTGTGATCCATGTGAGAAATGCTGCTTTGTTTCTGACAATAATTAGACAGTGGAGTTTTTGTCTTACTCCGTTTTTCTCTTCTGGGTGTCTCTTTTCTCCTTTATAATCCTCAACACTTTAAAAAAATTTTTTTTCTAGATTAAATAATGTGTAAGAGCGTTTTGCCTGCATGCATGCAGGTATGTGCCCACATGTATGTCTGGTGTCCAAAGTGGTCAGAAGAGAGCATTGAATTCTCTGGGACTAGATTTACAAACGGTTGTGAGCTACCATGTGGGTGCTGGGGATTCAGTGTGGGTCCTCTGAAGGAACAAGAGCTCTCAACTGCTGAACCAACTCTTCAGCCCCTAATATTTTTGTTATAAGAAAAATTAGGCAAAATGGTAGATAAATAATCACCCCAAGCTTTAATCTTTAAAGATTGTGAGTTCTAATACTAGGTTCAATTCTGTTTCAATATAAGAATTTCCTTATAGCTAATATGTGTATTTTAATTTTTAAGACAAAGTTACTCTTTAGACCATGCTAGCCTTGAACTCAGAGATTCCTATGTCTCTGCCTCCCGAGTGCTGGGATTAAAGGCACATAATACAATATACTTTAACTTCATAGTTAATTTATAACTCACACTATATGATAGGCACTATAGGAATGCAAATTGAGTACAATTTTGAGCAAAAATTCTGTCTAAGCATAATGTAAAACATGGGAAGCCATCGGAATCTTTATAGAATTGATATTAAGCTTTATGCCAATTTCATTTTGAAATTGAAACTTATTCATTTGTTTGTTTGAGACAGGTTACACTATACATAATGGCTGTCCTGGAACTCACTTTGTAGACCAGGCTAGCCTTGAGCTCACCGAGACCACCTGCCTCTGCCTCCCTGATGCTGGGATTCTAGGCATGTGGCACCACTCTGGCTCCTTTTTGAAAAATTTATTTTAGTGTATGTGGGTGTATGGTGTGTGTGTATGGTATGTATGTATGGTATGTATGTGTGTATATGGTGTGTGTGTGATGTGTATATGATGTGTGTGGTGTGTGTGTATAGTATATGTGTGTGTTGGGGTGTGTATGTATGGGTTGTGGGTGGGGGGTGTGTGGTGTGTGTATGGGTGTGTGTGTGGTATATGTATGTGTATGGGGTGTGTGTATGTGTGTGTATGAGGATTGTGTGTATGGGGTGTGTGGATGAGAATGCTGTAGCACACATGTGGAGGACAGAGACAATTCAAACACTGGGATTATACTCAAGCACCCATGTCAGGTGGTTTTTCTTAATAATTTGTAGTTGTGCGTCATGTTGAGAGAATCATTCATTCTTTGCTGGAATTCTCTAAGATAACTGCTAAGCTGCTTCTAGTCACTGTCACAAATGCCCGAAACATCCAGCTCCTAAACAGGAAAGGTTTGTTTTGGCTCAGGCTGAGGAAGTTTTGGTATGTGGTCTGGATGACCCTGACTTGCTACTAATTCTCTTCAAAGCTCGAGTGGTCCTCAGAACTCTCACCTCCCGCCCTAGCGTTGGGGACCAAACTCTGTGCCTTGATGTAAGCAAATGCTCTACCACTGAGCTCTAGGACATAATCGCTGTGATGCTTGTGAGCTATTTTAGTTCCAGTTTAAAATCTCACTTGGGGCCGGGCGTGGTGGCGCACGCCTGTAATCCCAGCACTTGGGAGGCAGAGGCAGGYGGATTTCTGAGTTCGAGGCCAGCCTGGTCTACAGAGTGAGTTCCAGGACAGCCAGGACTACACAGAGAAACCCTGTCTCGAAAAACAAAAAACAAAACAAAAAACAAACAAACAAAAATAATAAAATCTCACTTGGCTTGTTTTTGTTTGGGAAACAAATCACATGTAGTCCTGCCACTGGTATTGTCCACCTGTTTGGACAAAATAAATAAGAAGTAATGCTCTTCGACTTGATTGAGTGATAATTGTCTCCCTCCCTTAGGACACCGTGTAAAATTGAACCTAGTATCAACCATGTTCTCAGCACCAGAAAGCCAGGGAGAGAGGACGGAGACCCCTTGCAGAGAGTTCAGAGTCATCAGCAAGACTGTGAGGAGAGGAAGGAGAAGATTATGTACTGTAAGGACAAGATCTATGCCGGAGTCGCCGAGTTCTCCTTTGAGGAGATCCGAGCCGAAGCGTTCCGGAAGAAGCTGCAGGAGCGAAGGGAAGGTATGGGGATTGCGAGGCTGAGGGATTGCCTCGCTTACTCGTACCTTCCGTGCCAACGATTCTATGCTTGTGTAGCTTCTCCTTCCCCCACGTGTGTGTGTGTGTGTGTGTGTGTGTGTGTGTGTGTGTGTACACGTATGCTGAGTTGTTATTGCTACTTCCCATAAAATGTTTTTTATTGAGAAAATAGCCTGTGCTCAAGAATAAGAGCAGAGGTGGTCTGACTACAGCTGGTCTGACTACAGCTGGTCTGACTACAGCTGGTCTGACTACAGGATCCATCCATCTCACAACAGAGGCGTCAGGCGCGCTCCTCCTTCAGAACCGCCTGGATGCTGCCTGGACCACTCGGTCCCAGCTGCTCTAGCAGCTCATGTATATTAACATATTCAGTCACATCTCAGTCACCTAGAATATTTATTTCTATTACTTTTCAAGTTATTATCTCATTTTGAAATTAAGGGAAGATTTGGAAATTGAGGGGAACAGAAAGCAGTTCTTGTCCTGGAGCTGTGTGTTCTGGTGTTAGGAGGCAGCTGACAGCGCAGGAAGGACTGATACACAGGAGAGGGAATGCTGGAGACTTTAGAGCGTTAGAACAAGAGGCTAAAATACATTTCAAATACTGTACTGAAAAATGGGCCCTTGTTGCCTATGCGGGAAGAGGGCGTGGTTGCAAAGCGAGGGGGCAGCTGAGTGAGGCTTTGTTTGTTTGAAACAGAGTCTCGTCTCACTATGTAGACCAGGCTGATCTCAGCCTCCCAAGTGCTGGGATTAGAGGTGTGTACTGCTACAGAGACTGAGTACTGCCTTTTGAAATCAGGACCTGGAGGCCTGGAGAGATGGCTCAGGAGTCAGGAGCATTAGCTGCTCTTACAGAGGACCCAAGTTCACACCCAGCATCCTTCTCTGGCCTCTGTGGCATCAAGTACACAGTAGTTCACAGTCATATGCAGGCAAAAACCTGTGCACATAAAGGGTAGAGATAATCTTTTGTGCACTGTGTAAAAGCATCACCTGCCCATCAAAAGCAAAGGCAGAAAGTAGAAGGTGGGACTTCCGGGAAGAAATCGACACTAAGCTGGAGCGAAGCTCAGTGATAAGTGTGTATGTTTGAAGACCTGTGTTCAGTAGTCTCTGGCACAGGAAATACCCCCAAACTCACAAAGAGCCAAGTTAACAACCTACCTCAATACAAATAGTTTTCTAAGGAAAATTTCTGGTTCATACCTACTATATAGAAGTAAGGTGAAACAAATTTTATTCACAGAAATCTGTGCTGAGATTTAATGGGATTTGAGTAGATAAATTGAATTTTGTCTCAAATTTTCAAGTCTTGCATCTGCAGCTCTGGTTTTCTCCCATCGTTCATTAAAGACCTGAAACATCTCATTTCTCATCACTGATGAATCTGCCATCTCTGCTCTCTTTCCTCCCTGGCTTTCCTTCCGTGAATACTGTTTATACTTCTCAGTTCTAGAGTCCATCTTGTCTCACTCAGCTGTTTGTCCAGAACTGGGCTCCTTCCCTCAGCCTTTCTCTACTGTTGTCATAACCAACAATCGATTCCCATTGTTTTGAAGTGCTTTATTATCCCCCATGGTCTTCTCAGCCTTTAGCTCATCATTCTGCTTCCCCAAAGAGCAGACCTCCTATTCTTTAAAAAAGCAAACGACACCTTACCCCTGTTATTCAGGGCAAGGGAGGGTATGGCTTGCGCTGGAGGGCAGAAGCCATTACTGAGGAGTTGTCTCTCTCTCCCTGTGAGGTGGTTCTGGAGACAACTTAGGTGGTTAGGACCGCACCTTGGAGTGGCAAGGGCTGTTATCCACTGAGCCATCTTCCTGCCTCTCTCTCATTCTTCTCATGTATGTGTGTGTTGTAGGGGCTTCAGGGTTTGCATTCTCAGTTACTGTTCTATTTCTGTAAAGAGACACCATGGCCAAGGCATTAATAATTCTTCAAAAGAAAGTACTGAATTGGAGCCTGCTTAGAGTTTGAACCGTTTAGTCCACTATCATCGTGGTGGGGAGCATGGTGGCGTGAGGCGGGCATGGCGCTGGAGAAGGGGCTGAGTGCTCTGAATCTGGATCTGCAGGGAGCAGGACGAGACGCTGGGCCCCTAAAGATCACCCCCGTAATATTCTTCCTCCAAGGCCACACCTACTCTAACAAGGCTCCTGATCCTTAAGTAGTGCCACTCCCTGATGACTAAGTGTCTTAGGGTTTGTATTCCTGAACAAACATGACCAAGAAGCAAGTTGGGGAGGAAAGGGTTTATTCAGCTTACACCTTCCACGTTGCTGTTCCTCACCAAAGGAAGTCAGGACTGGAAGTCAAGCAGGTCAGGAAGCAGGAGCTGATGCAGAGGCCATGGAGGGATGTTCCTTACTGGCTTGCTTCCCCCAGCTTGCTCAGCCTGCTTGATGGCACCACCCACAAGGGGCCCGACCCCCTTGATCACTAATTGAGAAAATGCTCCACAGCTGGATCTCATGGAGGCACTTCCCAGCAGAAGCTCCTTTCTCTGTGATAACTCCAGCCTGTGTCAAGTTGACACACAAAACCAGCCAGTACACTAAGCATTCAATATATGAGCTTCTCAGGGCCATTGTTATTTAGACCAGTGTGTTGTGGGTTGCCCGGTGCTGCTTGTATTCTGATGTTAATTCTGCTTCCTCAAGAGGGGCTTCCCTCCCACCCCCAAGCAGTGGGTCATGTACCCAGGTGATCCATGTGAACCTTTTCCCCATTTTATCTGGTCAAGTAAAGGCCAGAGCCTGTGATTGGGCAGTGGAGGAGAAAGGTGGAAGGAGAGGGGAGGACAGAAGAAGGGAAGGCGAAAGAGCAGAACCATGTGGCCAGGAGAAACTGCAAGTAGCAAAGGCTCATAGCTGGGGAATATGTTTGTATAGAGCCAGATCTGCCCAATCTAGCATATAGCTTATACATATAATAACTAGATTGTGTATATTTTATACGGCCTTATTGGGGTTGAAAATTACTGTTACATATGCAAATATGTATGCATATTCCTGCACATTTGTGTGATGCTGGGAGTTTCCCTCCATCACTCCAGAGTTCCTATAGACTAGCATGGCTAGCGGGTTTGCTCTATAGACTAGTGTGGCTAGCCAGTTTGCTCTATGGGCTAGYGTGGCTAGCCGGTTTGCTTGGGGAATCCCCATCTAAGGGGCAGCTGTCATGCTTGCGTGGCAGGTGCTCTCACACTGAGCCATCTTCCCGATCCCAGACTTCCCCGTCTTCTCATTGTTCTCATGGGTATTCTGTCTGTTCGTGGTTGTCAGAGGCCCTTGTGCCAAATCCAGTGCCTGTTTCTTCGCAGTGCCACATGACTACCTCTCCAACCTCACCTTTTACTGCTTTCCTTCTAAGAAGCTACAAGCAAGTTGCTTTCCTCTGGATTCTTCAATACAGTAGTCTTCCTGTATTGACAAACTTCCCCTCATCATTCAGTTTTAGCTTTATCATTGCATTTTATCAAAAAGATCATTTTAAAGATTTATTTACTATGTTTATGAGTGCTCTATCTACATGTATACCTGAATGCAGAAGAGGGCATCAGATCTCATTACAGATGGTTGTAAGCCACCACATGGTTGCTGGGAATTAAGTCAGGACCTCTGGAAGAGCGCTAGTGCTCCCTGAGTGCTCCCTGAGCCATCCACCCCACCTGCATATCTTCATCTCCTAAGCAGTTCTGTACCCTCTGTTTGGTACTGTTGGTCTTTGACATTTTGCTGTACTAAGTATTGAACTTCGGACTTGCATTGTAAATCAAGAGATCTATCACTGGGTATAGTGCCCCCCTCCCCTGCGAGTTTGGTGGGGTTTTTTTGTTTTGGGGGGTGTTTTGCTTGTTTATTTGTTTGAGAAGTATACTCCTGTAACTTGGTCTGGCCTTGAACTTACTGCGTATCTAAAGAAGATATTGACTTTTGAATCTTCCTGTCTCTCCCTCCCAAGTACTGAGCATACAGGCAAGTGTCACTGTGTCTAGTTCTTGCAAAACCAAGGCTTCGTGCTAGGCAAACACACTAGCAACTAAGTTATCCCCAGGCCCTGTTTTATAGATATTTTTGGTGTTTCTGAGAAAGTCTTGCTTGTAGCCCAAGTTATTTTGTGCATTTCTGACATATTTGGATATTTTCTAGACTAGATACATAGAAGAACAGAAAAGCAGACCTCAAATTGAGGGCCTTCTCCTTTTCGCCTTTTCATTAGTATTGACATGTACACTAAGGGTATGAGCCTCAGGGGCACTTTTTACAGGATGAATCGTGAAAAGAAATGCCTCAGCTAATTTCACTGTTTCCAGCCGAACTGTTGACCTGTGCAAAGAAGAGGCAAGAAATGCAGAAGCAGATCGAAGAGATGGAGAGGAAGCTGAAAGCAATCCAGACTGGTCAGCAAGAAAGAGCTGGTGACCAGGTACMTTTTCATTTTATTTATTTATTTATTTTTACTGCTTTTTAATATAGAAAACTCAAGCATGCCAGGCAAGAGTTCTATCTTTGATGTACATACCCAACCTAAAAAATTTTTTTGGTAGTTTCTTAGTTACTACTAGCAGGAAAGTAATTTAACAAGTGACTTTAAATGGGATTTATGGCCTGTGAAATAAGTGATATAATTCATTGACTTCTCGATTACATTTTTGTTGTTAATGCTGATATTAACTTTCTATTTTAGTCATGGACCATTAAAATAGGGTTAATTTTTAAAATTCAATATATACTTACCACTGCTTAGTTGAGTACAACAGTATCAGTGTGACTAGAAGCCTAAATTATGGGCGGCACTGTAACCACAGGCTTTTCTACCCATGTCCATGTTCCCAAAGTAATGACTCTGAGACCGAATTATTTATGAATGAATGCTGGGGCCAAAAGCTTTCCTACTATAGCTCATAAATCAATTATCCAGTTTAAATTAGTCTAAGTCGTGCCATGTGGTTACTTACCTCTCCTCAGGTTCAAGTGTCTGTCTACTCAGAGTTTGGGGCAAATCTCTTCTTGTGCCTAACTCTATTCCAGAATTCCCTCTCCCTATTGGAGCTCCCATCCCCTTTTTCCTACCTCAGCTCACTGGCCAATCAGCTTTTTATTGACAGGCAATGCCTCCATACATTGCTCAAGAGATTTTCTCTATATTTCCCCCCTTTAATCCAATAAAAGGCTCCTTCTCTTTTAATAATAAATCTTAAACAATAACAATTATGAAAACTATCAGGTAAGATAACATTCACAATGTCCAGGCCATATGTATTTTTCAACCCTGGAGAAAGTATTTCTATTATCTATTCTGTCTTGGTAAGTTCAGAGTTCTGTACCCAAATTGTTTTCTACCATAACTTGCATTACTAACCTAAAAACATCTTAAATTCCAACAACTTGAGTTTAATTGTGAGACTATAACTAGTCTTTAACCCCATCAGAGACTTGAGGGGGAATAAGTATTACGTGAGTAATAGGAAGTACAGACAAGCAACTTCCAGAACTATAGAAGAGACAGAGAAAGCTGTCTGAAAAGTTCCCCAAAATTGTCTCTATAACACTGGAGCATCCATCTTGAGTCTTCTGGCCCAGAATATCTGACAAACTTTTCTGTGAAGCAGGAATTACAAACGACTGCTTACCCTGTCTTGGCAGAGCTCGGCAGTTGACTTCCCCATGTCTCTGTCAGCCTTTGGAACAAGGGCAGTCATGCAGTGGCTAGCTTGCAACTTCAGAAATAAATTCCATAAGGAGGTTCTTCAGTGTTCAGCATCTTCTTCGAAGTAGAATGGGAGTGTTGCCAGGAGCAGACCTGTCTTGTCAAAAAAGGCCTTTTGTCAATGAAACATCCTTATATGCCATTTTCTGTGGATCTCTGAGGTTTTTGAAATCCATCTAGTATATCAGAATAGGCAAACATCGATTGTTTCTAGCTATTTACTGTCTGTTCAACTTTGAAAACATCTTACTTTAATTAGCTAGAATAGTATCTAACATGACCATGAGTTTGATTGTCTGCCTACTAACTATTTTTTAATTATCTTGAACAGTTTGCAATAGCAGCCTTCAGGACTAGGACTTCACATTACATAGGTGCAATATCTTAATCAAGAGCTGAAACATATACTTAGTATGTTGTAGCAAAATATAATTCTATCTGTATCAATGTACAAAGTCCATACCAGAGAAAATATTTCTCTTGTCGTTGTTCTTTGGTCTAAAAGTGGATTTAATAATCTACCCTTTTATCCTATTAATCTTATATTATTCCTATATCCCTCCTTTTTTCCCTTTGCATCCCTTCTCCTTTCTTTCCTCCTAACATTAGATAGAAGAAAAAGGAGGATAGAAGAAAGAAAAAGGAAGAGAAAAATATCTGGTCTAACCTCCCTTATTTTGTTTCCTCCCTGCACAAGACCATGAATATTTGTAGCCATTCCCCTTAAATGGAGACAAACATCCAACATTCATTGATCTACCAAAAGCCACCTAGCCCACCTCTTAGGAAGGGGGCATCACTTTCTGAATTGCTTTCTGGTGTCTGGGGGCATCATTTCCCTTTTTCAGGGGGTGGGGGTGGCTAAGAAAATTGGGATATTGGTTAGCCTTAGGAAAGCTAGCTGTAACATTTGCTGTCAATTTTCTTTTTTCTTTTTGGTTTTTCGAGACAGGGTTTCTCTGTGTAGTTCCGACTGTCCTGGAACTCACTCTGTAGACCAGGCTGACCTCGAACTCAGAAATCCGCCTGCCTCTGCCTCCCAAGTGCTGGGATTAAAGACGTGCGTCACCACCGCCCGACAGTGCTGTCAATTTTCTGTGTGCTGAGAAAGTTCATGGCTTAAATGAAGTCCTGACTGGAACAGTCTATGATGCTAGTTGATCTATAGCTACCCATTTTGAAATTGTCCAGGATGTAGATTTTTGAGAAAACAGCATTGAAGCAGTCTGAAGTAGGATCAAGTAAGATGCTAGAAAAAATATATTTCAGGGTCTCAGCATCCTTCTCAGCATCCCCAAGGGTGAATCTTGTCAAGGCCTCTTTAACTTCATTGGCGTCTATAAAGATAGAAACTTTCCCAGGTAATATACATTTCTGCTTTAACATATGTATGGAATGTGCAATGTACACAATAAACTAAGGATGATTCTCTGTTCTCTCTATTCAAGCAAGTAAGGCTTTATAAATTACTTTGGGCTATATAACTAAACTGTAATATAAATTTCTATCTATGCCATTTGAAAGGATGGCATGATTAGTACTGAGGATTCTGTAGCCAACAAGATTTACTAGTTATGCATAGCTGAAGTCCTGGTTGGAGACATTTTCGTGTCTCAGCCAGTCTCCGAGCTGTTCCCATGGAGAGGGGGCAACAGTTTACATTACGTGTTTTGTTCTTGGTTTCTTCCTTAATGGGTGCAGCCTAGATCTTTAGGTGGTCCCCTCTGTCAAACCTGATTTTTATCAATTTGGAGGGAATCCACAGCTTTTTTTTTTTTCCTTTGGGGCAAACTCTCTTCTCCCCAAGTACCACATTTCTTTCCTTCCAGTCTGAGGTTAGGACAACTGTAATATAAACAGGCTGATCTAGTTCAGCAGGTTTTTTCCCATAATACAATGAATCTCAGCAGCTGTGTTATCTGCCTCATTGGACATTTTAAAAAATTAAAGTCAATAAAGCATTATTTAATCCATCTCTGGGAGATCGCATATTCCTCTTCTCTATGTGCATTTCCTTTAAAGTCCTGTTAGATCTTTTATAATTGCCTGACCTGTAGGATTGTAAGATCTATCTGTAACAGGTTTCATGCCATAATGACTAAAATACTGTGTGTTCTAATGGATGCACATACCTGAGCATCATCAGCTTTGATCTGCAAAGGCATCTCTAAGATAGCTGCCAGCTCTGATAAATGTACAATCTCAGAATCAGCCTTTTCAGAATTTAAGCCAGAAGCCCATTGGAATTCTGAATAGTATCAATAATATAGTGTGTCAGTATATGTACATATCTTAATTCTCCAGGCTCAGTACAATGAAACATAAAATCTATTGTATGACATCACTTAAAGTCACATTAAACCTGATTTGTACCCTTAATTCAAATGTTGCATCTCTGTGGTTGCCATTTTGATTCCTCAAGCCTGTGTGGAGTCTTCTTGTCTGGAACTTTCTTTTTTGCTGTTAGTGTAGATTACAAATTAGATTCTTCTGAAGGTTTCTTTATTCTGATTTAAAGAATCCTCTAACCTCTCTGTTCTAACATTCTTTCAGTTCTCTCCTTATCTAGGTGTTTTATTCTGTTCTTATTAAAAAGGATATATAAAAGTGTGGTCATTACTGTAAAAATAATTATTTGTATGCTGAGAAGAGAAAAAATAATATGGGATCCAGATATATTGTATCATTGCATTTTCCATTTTAACATAGAAAATATTTTTCTATTTAATTTCTTACTCCTTAAGGACTTCTTTCTTATTTTCAAATTAACTATTTCTATATTTTTTTATTCCCAGTGTTTGTATGTTTGTTTTCCCCTTTTATTTTCAAACTTAATACCTTACCAGTTGAGAAGTTTGGGGCTTTGAGTCCACTCTGGCTCGGGGATGAAGTGCCGCTGGCCTTTGTGTGTGTGTCTTGCAGGTTCCTGAAGCCAGCACCTGTCTATCTATGGTGGCTAACTCTGTTTCTTCCGTTCTGTCTAGCAGGCTGCCCTTATTGGTTCTGGACTGTAGGCGCAGTTTGCATTTCCTTGAGCGCCGAGCCTCATACCCTCAGGTTCTGGCTGGGAGCCGAGCCTGAGGCTCAGCTAGCCCTCTCTTAGCCTCCTGCCAGGCTAGGAAACTGAGTCTGGCTCTGAGAAGTGCTTATTTCCTGCCTTTGCAGCTGCTTTCACAGCTTTCTTGCTGGGCTTTCTGAGCTTCCTCATACCTGTGCTTGGCTACCATGCCCATTGTTGGACACCATTTTGTGACCAAGTTTCAGAAATGATTCTGAGACTGAATTATTTATGAATGAATGCCTAGACCAAAAGCTTTGTGTCATTCAGCTAGCTCATAACCCAATTAGTTAAACATGTCTAAGTCGTGCTGTGTGGTTACTTACCTCTCCTCAGGTTCATGTGTCTGTCTCCTCGAGTCTGGGGAAAATCTCTTCTTGTGCTTGACTCTCCCAGAATTCCCTCTCCCTATTGGAGCGCCCACCTTCTAGTTCTTGCTTCAGCTCATTAGCCAATCAGCTTTTTATTGATAGGTGATGCTTCCATACACTACACAAGAGATTCACTCTGTAAGAGACCTTTTGTCTGATGTGGTAGGCAGGTGTCTAAAAAGTGGTAAAGCAAATTTTAGCACTGGAACTTAAAAATAGCATTTTCTGTATGGAGGGACATTTGTTTTATTTATGTTAATATAAACAGCAAGAAGAGAAGGTGCTTACAAAGGACCCAGCCAGACTGCAGATTGCTTCAGAGCCTCAGGAAATGTCGGGAGTGCCTCTGTCCAGTTCCATCTGTCCACTAAGCTCGAATCCTGGGTAAGACCACTGTGGTGGAAGGCATGGTGCTCACAGATCATAGAACAAACTTGATTCTGGCCACTTGGAGTCTCCTTAACCTTTTACAGTCCTGAGTGATAAATTGTACAAATGTTAACATAAGGTTTCATGCTAAGAAGGAATATATGATGCTGACTTTCCCTTGGTGAAAATAAAAATAACTGTTTGTTGAACCAACAGTGGTATATGCCTGTAACCCTAGCACTTGGTGGGTAGAGGCAGGAGGATCAAGAATTCAAGGCCAGAAGCCCACCCCCACCCAAAAGTATACAAGTGGTGGCGCGTGTCCTATAACTGACTCTAGTACTCAGGTGACCAAGGCAGAGTGTCAAAGTCAGTCTAACTGATAGAGTCTGGTAAGACAGTATCTCAGAAAAGCAAAATGTGGGACAAGGACAGACACCTAAAGTGCATTGCATGCTTGTTTGAAATATCCTGATCAACCGCAGTCCAGTGCTGTGTACATTGAATATATACTAATTAAAATCAAAACTCAAAAGACAGGCGTGATAACACACGCCTTTATTCCCAGCATTCAGGAAGCAGAGGCAGGTGGATCTCTGAGTTTGATGCCAGCCTGGTCTATATAGTGAGTTCCAGAACAGCCAGGATTACATAGAGAAACCCTGTCTTTAAAAAAAAAAAAAAAAAAAAAATCAAAGTTCAAATAATTACCACACAAACTATTCACAGTGATGTGTGCCTCCTGTGGTGCTGTTCTTTTGTTTTGTAAAGTTGGTGGCTTACTTACTGTGATCTGCTTTAACTGTTCTTGTGTTGTCACATGTATTCATAGCATTTTCAGTGTGTAACAGTTCAATGGAATGAAGACGATTGCGATTAACAGAAAATCCTCACACTTAGAAAGCAGTGTGGCTGATTGTGAGGCAGCTAGCTGCCTGTTGTCTCAGTTTGGGGGAGCAGCAGTCGCAGTCCCCTGGCCATGGTTTTAGTTGGAGCCTGCCTTGGACGATGTGAGCTTCTCTCTAAAACAGGTTCTTCTTGTAGATATTGAGCACATTTTATTTTTTTTCTTTTTAACAAATTTCTTCACAGGGTAATTTCACCTGCTGAGAACATTTTGCAAGAACAGCCTGATTGTAAAGGTAAGGTTGTATTTGACAGCATTTTGAAAAATATAACAAATGTATTGCATAGTAACAGTAAATGCTTTTCTTAATTATAACAAAGTAATTATAAGAAGACAGAGTGGCACATACTATTTATTACATGTGGTTTGAGAGAATATTGTCATAAGATTTTTCACTTCTTAGTCTAGAGCCAGCAGAGCATCCTGACGGGCTAAGGCACTTGTAGAGGCCAAATCACCTGTGTTTTTATTCCCAGAACCCACTGACCTTCACACAGCCACTGTGACTACACAAATATGCTGATACATGTGCAGAGTAAACAGTTATTTTACTCTGCACTTAGGCAACACCACAGGAGTACTCAGCAGTCAGCTCTGTAAGAAGCAGCTCGTGGAGAGGGGAATGTCTTAAACTAGTTTATATTCAGAATGGTTTCCTTTTCTGTTAACAATATGCTAATAGTATTAGGCTTCCCATCTGTTAATCTCAGTTGAAAAAGATTCCACATTTTTCCTCTCATTTTTTTTTTGCATCAGTGATTATTGTTGAGTAAAAGTTACTAAAGAAAAAACCTGTAAGCTATGAAAAATATAAGTAAAAGGAGACCTAAGGGTGGTAAGACGGCTCAGCAGTGATATTAAACAGAAAGACTTGAAGTGCACTAAGATGTTTTAAGTGGTAAAAACATGAATAGCCACTTAAAAGTAGTTTTCGTAAGAATCACTCTGTCCTCTGATTCTGGCCTGTAGTCCTCAGGGCACAAGGCAGGGGGTGCGTGTTCAAGGCAAGGCCCAGCATGGAGAGATCAAGTAAATATAAAATGGAAGATTTGGGCTTTATTGTCATACTCATCTATATACTTACTTATCTGTGCATGTGTGTGCTGGCATGCCAGGGCACGTGGGGAGCTCAGGACGACTTTTAGGAGTCAGTTCCAGGATCAAGCTCAGGTTGTCGGGCTTAGTGACAAGAGCCTTTACCCACTGAGCCATCTCATCAGCCTCAGAAGGCATTTGACTCACTGACAATATACAGATCAGATTATGCCGTTCCAGTTCAGACACATTTAAAAAAAAAAAAAAAAAACATTGGAAATGGTTTCCAAAATGTAGAACTGCCTAGGTATTCAGAGATTGTTAGTTATATAGATATTATGTCTTAAATAATTTTAAAAAAGCCTT
Source organism: Apodemus speciosus (assembly GCA_002335545.1). Taxonomy (NCBI): domain Eukaryota; kingdom Metazoa; phylum Chordata; class Mammalia; order Rodentia; family Muridae; genus Apodemus; species Apodemus speciosus. Next base: position 173,913 of record BDUI01000624.1, on the reverse strand, counting down.
TAAAAAGGCTTAGAAAACATACTGAAGCATTTGCAGATGAAGTGTTCTGGATCTGTGCTGGGTTGGATTTGGGGGTCACTAGCAAGGCTAGGGAACACAGAAGTAAGATGGTTAGATGATTATTATGAAATGATCTTTACATCTGTATGTCCGGGGCTGGAAAGCTGGCTTAGTGGTGAGGTGTGCACGCTGCTCTAGAGGACCCATGTCTGGTTCCCTACTCATACACTGTGTGCTGTCGGGAGCTGGGCCTTTCCCTGACCTTCAAACACCTGAACTCACTGGTCTGTATGTAATGTACCCATACACAAGACACATACATACATACATACATACATACATACATACATACATACATACATATGTAATTGAAAATAAAATCATGTTTCAGTTATGGGTTTTCTTTCAAACAACACACAATTACTTACTTCCTATAGTTTTCTTGAAGAATTAAATACTTCTAAAACTTTTTTCTCTTTCTGTAGGTCCCAGTATACCTTTCTCCATTTTTGATGAGTCTCTTTCAGACAAAAAGGACAAAAGGTTTGGTTTTATTGTTTTTTTGTTTGTTTGTTATAAAGAAATACATCCTTCTATAGACGCACACTTATTAACTTAAAATTTTAGATTTTTAAAAATTTTAAATTTAAAACAAGTAATGTGTATGGTTATTTTGCCTGTGTGTATATCTGTACACAATTTGTGTGACCAAGGTGTCCAGAAACGGGTGCTGGATCTCCCGGAACTGGAGTTACCAAGCAGCTCTGAGCTCCATGTGGGTGCTAGCAGTCCAACCTAGGTCCTCTGAGACAGCAGCCAGTACTTAACACTAAACCATCTTTCCAGCCCCTTATCTTAAATTCTTTGAAAAGTTTTATTATATATTTGGTGTATTTATAGTATATATGTATTACATACATTGTGTAGAATATTTATGTATATGTATGTACATGCCAGTCTATACATATGGAACCAGAGGACAACTTCGGGAACTGCATCTCTCTCTCTACCATTGGGTCTCAGATACAACAGGTTAGCAGGCTTCTGCTACACAAAGCTCTCTTCCCACTGAACCATGTTGTTCCCCAGGATCTTAGACTTGTGAGTGAGGGTAGTTAGAGCTGGGAAGAAGGAATTGAGATAGAAGAATCGTGAGTTCAAGGCTGACCTGGGAAACATAATACAATTTTATCTCAACAAACAACCAAAGAAGCATAAATCAGAAGTTGCTGTTATTTCTGTATGCAGCAACAGGGAGTGCTAACTGGAATATGTCTTTTCCCCAGTCCCGCCACAGATGGTCCACAGGTTCTCCATGCCCAGCGAAGACCCCTTACAGTTCTCAAAACTACAGAAGTCGTCACCGCCAATGAGATTATGTCTCCTGATGTTTGTGTAAGTTAACATAAATGGACTTAGTGGAAGATCTCTCTCGAAAACCCAGCCGGTCAGCCTTTGGCTGGTTACATGGCTCAGCAGGTAAAAGCCTGCCTGCCACACCTGATGGCCTGAGATTGGTCTCTGGGTCCCACATGAAATGAGAGAACTGACTCCCACAAGTTGTCCTCTGACCATCGCATGACTCTCCCTGACACAGATGGACAAATAAATGTAATAGATGTAATAAAATTCAAACATGTTAAACTTTCAACAAATGTTGAAACTTGCTTGTTGTAATCTCAATGGGCAATGGAATAGAAGAGAATCTCAGATTTAAAGTCAGCATAGACTGTGCAGTGAGTTTTAGGCTGCCTTGAGTACATAGATACATCTTGTTCAAAAGATTCGGATAAAGCCGGGTGTGGTGGCGCAYGCCTGTAATCCCAGCACTTRGGAGGCAGAGGCAGGCGGATTTCTGAGTTCGAGGCCAGCCTGGTCTACAGAGTGAGTTCCAGGACAGCCAGGACTACACAGAGAAACCCTGTCTCGAAAAAACAAAAAAAAAAAAAAAAAAAAAAAAAAAAAAAAAAAAACCCAAAACAACAAAAGATTTGGATAAACATTAAAATCACTAATGTGGACTAGGCACATGAAAAGATATTCATAATTATGTCACCAGAAAAATGCAAATTAGAGCCACAGTGAGATACTATGCTGTATCTGCTGTGAAGCCTGTAATCAAGAGACAGATAATAACAAATGTTCGGGGGCAAAGAGTAYAGAAAAATTAGAACCTTCATGCATTACACGAGCAGTCCTTTTGTAAAACATTAGCCATTCTTTCCAGTGTTGAACCAAGGGGCAGGTAAGAGCACTTGCTCTCACAGAGGTCCAGCCCGGGTTTGATTCCCAGCCCCAGTTGGCAGCCCACAACTGGCTGTAAGGCCAGCTGTCCACAGCCCCCAGTAGCTCTCCTGGGTACTGCACACATAGGCTAACATACATGTAAGTGAAACATCCATACACATAAAATAAAAGCATAAAATAATTACTGGACAGGCGGTGGTGATGTGCACCTTTAATCCTAGCACTGAGGTAGAGCCAGGTGGATCTGAGTTCCAGGCCAGTTTGGCCTACAAAGCAAGTTCCTGGACAGCAAGGGCAGCGCAGAGAAACCTTGTCTTGAAAAAAATTTTTTTTACTAGTTAAACATAGTTACTATAAGCCACAGCATATCTCATCCACGACATACCCATGATAACTACACTCATACACAGTTAGTATAGAAATATTATTCATGATAGAGAATGCAACCTAGATTGGATCAACTAAATAAATATAAATAAATAAAATATATATATTAACACAGTGGCATATTACTTGATGATTCAAAGGAATGAATGATAGACTGACATTTGTTACAGCATGGTTGACCCTCACCATAAGTGCAGGAAACTAGGTCTATCAAGTGAGTGACATCCTGTGTCTGGAGAGAGTATTGCTCTGGAAGTGACTCCCATCCTCTCCTTGCCTGAAGTGTCCATAATAAAGCAGAGCAGTTGGGAACTATGGAGAGGGTGACAGCACGGCGCTGGCAGTCTCGTGTGCTTTCCTTCTACCAAAATAGCACACTGGTGTAAACACACCAGAACACTGAGGTGTGAAGTGATGAATTAGATCTCAAAGTCTTTTGGTTTTTGAAGAATTATTTGTTTTATGTAGTTCAGACACACCAGAAGAGGGCATCTGATCTCATCACAGATGGGTGTGAGCCACCATGTGGTTGCTGGGAATTGAACTCAGGACCTCTGGAAGAGCAGCCAGTGCTCTTAACCTCTGAGCCGTCTCTCTAGCTCCAGAGACACCCCTTTTCTTTCTTTTCTGATAAAGTACGCAGGATTTTATAGCTAGAATGATGTGAATGGCAATGCTATTTTATATCCAAAATATAGAATTTCTAATGACTCAGAAGAGCCTAGGAGACTTTTATGACTGAAGGAAGATACACAGGCTCCACTCCAGTTTTATGAGATTTGAATTTCCAGAGAAGGAATCCACACATTATGTTCCCCTTTGTTTAAATAATTTGGGAAAGTTATTCTGCAATTCTGAGATTCTGATACAGTTAGCTCCCCGGTTGCTATGGAAAGTGTGGCGATTGAGAAGAGCAGGCAGTGCACGCTGTGTTCTGGAGAATGCCACCCCCACCCAGTGCACAACAGCCTAGCTAGAGAGGGTCGGGCAGTGGGTCTGAGTTCAGCTCCTCCGTGGCGGCCTGGACTATTAACTGGGTTCTCCTCGTTCACTCTCTCCGCCTCCCTCTGCTGCCTCCCTCTCCCTTTTCCTTTCCTTTTCCTTTTCCTCTCTTTCTACCTCTTTCCTTAACCTTTGCAATGTCTTCCTTGGATATTTTAAAGGAGTACTTACCTGAATATTTTAGCCATCTCCCTCCCCAAGTTATTTATTGGTGTGTGTGTGTGTGTGTGTGTGTGTGTGTGTGTGTGTGTGTCAGTCACTGTCTCTTTGAGATATACCTCTACTGCTGCTTCCTTAATTTTGAGTCAGAAATTGTGTCAAAAATTTCAAATTGTAGCTAATCTAGGAAATTAATACCTATTACCTGCAAGGTTAAATGAGTGCTCATTTCTTATATTGTAGGTAAGTATATAAAGTGGTTTAATCTCTCAGGGCAGGTAAGCAATGCATGTAAAAAAAACATACATACACACACACACACACACACACACACACACCCTTAGTGTTTTTAACCTTTCAACTAGATAATTATTTTAGAAATAGCTATCCTAAGAACACTTAAATGATCAAAAAAATGTGTATATTTTAAAAATAGTTTTCAAGTGTTGGGAAATAGGGAATAACGTTAACTCGATCCCCAGGGCCCACCTGGTGGAGGGAGGAAAATGACCCACACAAGCTGCCCTCTGACCTCCGTACATGCCATGCCTCACACACATGTACATGCATTGTGACCATCCTGGTTGTATGTTTTTATTTATATGTATGTGTGTGGTTGTGTAAATAAATGCTGTGTGTGTGTGTGTGTGTGTGTGTGTGTGTTGCGATATCAGTGGAAACCAGAAGAGGATACCAACCCGCTTAGAGCTAAGCTGTCTTAGCATGGTTGCTAGGAACTGAACCTGGGCCATCTGGAGAGGCATCAAGTACTCTTTGAGCCATCTCTCCAGTCCCTGGGATACTTTCTAAGTGAGAACAGTAGTGTCAGTTCTTCAGTGCTCAGGGGAAAGCACTGGGAGAGGACATTAAGCGTTTTTTCTATGTGTAGAGTCCTCCCGGTCTATTTTTTGATGAAGTATAATTTTCTTTGTTAACAAATCATTTTCCTCAATTCTGTCCTGCGCTTTTTAAGTTGTCTTCAACTAGAGGTCCTGGTTTGTTATTTCTAAATCTCATGTCAATGATCTGATGTCTTAAGTTTTTAAAAAAGTGGGTGTGTTGTATCATGTTTGTTACTGTCATAGCTAAAGCATGTTTGTTTTATTTTAGGATGAACTTACAGAAATTGAACCTTTGAGTGAAGATGCCATCATCACTGGTTTCAGGAATGTGACTCTTTGTCCCAACCCTGAGGACACTTGTGACTTTGCTAGAGCTGCTCGTTTGGCATCTACTCCTTTCCACGAGATACTGTCCTCGAAGGGCATTGCTTCTGACCCTGAGGGACTGCTGCAGGAAGAGGACCCGGACGGGAAGGCCGCGGAGGGTCATCACACTGTTCACCGCCAGACCCTCAGCGTGAAGAAGCTGAGGTGATTGGAGTGTTTCTTTCTTGGTCTGTGTACTTATCAATTACGGTGACCGGGTGTCAGGCTCTTACTGTCTACCAGATGCTCAGTAAGAGAGTAATTCTGACCCAGGTACTATGTCGGTGAAGGTTACAGATTGGTTTGGATTTGAGGATTAGAAGAAGTGAATTGTGCTGGTTATGATGGGACTCAGGTACCAAAGAGGAGAGGGCTCAGCAGTTAGGAGCACTTTGTTGTAGAGGACCTGAGTTTGATTCCCAGCACTCACATGATAACTCTCAGCTCTGCAACACCGGTTCTAGGGTGTCCACTGCCCTTTTCTGACCTGTACATATACCAGACGCATGTGTGGTGCACACAGTTGTGAGCAGACGCTCATACACACAAAGTGCATGAATCTAAAACAGTTCTTTTTAATCTGTTTCTGATTCCGGAAAAATGATGTGCTTTAAAGGCGAGACTAATAAAAACTAGTCCTATTACAAGATGAGTTCAGTATAAAATTTATAATTTAAAACTGTATAAAGTTGGGCTCTAAACAGTAGCCAAAAGCATTGGCTACTCTGGCAGATGTCCCAGGCTCAGTTCTTAGCATCTACAGTGGTACCTCCCAACCCTCTGTAACTCCATTTCCAGGGATTTGACATTATCTTCTGGCTCTGGTGCTGTCCCCACACTGGTGCACTGACATGCATGCAGGCAAAACATTTGTAAAAGCAAATCGTTCTTTATTAAGAGAATATATAAARTTCTGACAGAAGTTGACATATGTTGTTCCTGAGGATGGCTTCACCTTTATTTCTTGCAGCCCAATTATTGAAGACAGCAATGAGGCCACCCACTCATCTGCCTTCTCCAGGTCGTCTTCCTCGGCTACCAGTACGTCGTCCATCAAAGGCTCTCAGATTCTGGAAAAGCTGGAGCTGATGAATGACACAGCAGGTAGATTGTTCCAGCCAACAGGCTGGCTTTGAATTCAGAGATCTGCCTGCCTCTGCCTCTGCCTCTGCCTCCCAGGTGCTGGGATTAAAGATACGTGTCACCACTGCCTGGCCCCCGCCCCTGTCCCTGTTCTGGTGGGTGTGGTGTGTGTGGTAAGAGAGAGAGGGAAGAAGGGAGGCAGAGACAGACAGACAGACAGATCATACAAAGGCTAGAAAAGGGCACCAGGTCCCCTGGAGCTAGGGTCATAGGCAGTTGTGAGCCGTGAAACATAACCAAACTCAAATCTTCTGGAAGACCAAGAAGTGCTCTTAACTACCAAGCCATCTGTCCAGCCCCTTTACTACTGTGTTTTAAACATTAATTTATATATTTTTTTTCAACTTCTTTTCTCCACAGAAAATGCTATTCAGTCACCCTGGTGTTCACAGTATCGCCTACAACTGTTGAAATCCCTACCAGAGTTAAGTGCTTTTGCAGAGTTTTCTATGGAAGATAGACCGATGCCTGTGCTGGAAATAGGCAAGGAAATTAAGTTAGGTAAGTAGTGTTGAATACTTGTCCTTCTGCATATACAAATAAGTGATTTGAATGCCTCAGGCCCTTCAACACTCAATGTTCCTAGGTTGTAGTAAATAGCATCAGAGAGGTTAACACATTGATAAGTTCATGCCACAGTAACAAAGTACTTTTTTTTTGCCTCTTTTAATATTTTTTCTTAGATTTATGTATTTTACTTAATGAATGTTTTGCCTGCATGTATGTGATGTCCATTGGATCCCTCAGAACTAGGGTTACAGGTGGTGGTGAGCCAGCATGTGGGTGCTGGAATTACACCCGAGTCCTCTACAAGAGTGCTAAGTTCTCTTAACTGCCAGGCCACGTGTCCAGAGCTCATTTGGGTTTTTTTTTTTTTAAGATTTATTTATTTATTTATTTATTTATTTATTTATTATATGTGAGTACATTGCAACTGTCTTCAGATACTCCAGAAGAGAGTGTCAGATCTCATTATGGATGRTTGTGAGCCACCATRTGGTTGCTGGGATTTGAACTCAGGACCTTTGGAAGAGCAGTCAGTGCTCTTAACCCTGAGCCATCTCTCCAGCCCCTCATTTGGATTTTGTTGTAAATAACTTTGAAAAGTATTCTAGATGCCACTTAATGGCAAAAACACTAGCACCTCTCACACTTAAGCCAGAAGGTAAAGTGTAAGACCTACATATATTCACAGTGACTTTAAAATGGAACCAAACCTTCTCAACAGGTCAAGAAGATTACTGCATCAAACTAGAGCACCTAACATGTGAAAATTACAGGTTATTCTGGGTGGCACCAAGAAACTCTGCAGAGCTAACCATAATAAAGGTGAGATGGACCCTTTGTAATTTCATCACCTTGTAAATCAGCAAAGAAGATAGTGTGTCCTTATGGTACTGCAAAACCTGGGAAATCACTGAGACACCAAAAGTCAGTCACTGCTCTAGGGCAAGATCAGAGCTAAGAACRGAGGGACTGCTGCGTACACACGCTCCTGTGTCTAAGCTTGCTAAATATTCTCTTGGCTTTAACTTTCTGAGGAAACATGCTCTGGAGGGTGTGGACTGTTCCCCTCAGGACAGGTTGTATTCTAGTCTGACACACATTGAGGATCGCCTTGAAATCTCAGTTCACCGTCACTGGGGAAGCCTCGTTTTGTTTTTCTTATATTGGAGCCCAGATACCTTCCCCACCCCCACATCCTTTAGTACCTTTCTAAGGAACTGAAGGCAAAAGTTCTTTAAATCCTCTAGGTCTGAATTCCTTATTCTCTGTCTTTTCATGATTGGTAGTATGACTAGATACAGAATTCTTTGTTAATTTTTTTTAGAATTTTAATGCCTTTTATAATCATGGTTGATTTTGTTTGTTTTCTTATTATTTGGTTGACTGGCTTTTGGTGTATTTTTTCCCATAGTTTTAGAAACTGCAGATAGGCATTACATAGGCAAACATCACACCACTGAGGCATATCCTCAACTCCTCACCTTGCCTTTGAAGTCTTTTGCCATCCTGATCTTTCTTTCAGCTCAGCAAGGCAATTTTGTTTGCAAAAGGATGTGCTAGACCCTAAACCAGGCACATCTAGACACAGATGCTACACTTGGTTTTTAGTGGTGATGTGGTGACTGTGTCTTTTCCCAGTTGGTTGAGGTTAGTCTTTAGCTTTTGGCTAGTACTAAAAAAGCCAGTACGAAGGGATGAAGGAAAGGGCGTCAGGAGTCAGCCCCTCTGCCATCAATTCTACAAGTACAGTGGGGCTTGAACGGAAATCAGTAATCCTCCTGTCTCTGCCTCTTCCATACTTGGATTACAGGCATGTGTTACCATGCCCAGCTATCTTTATAATTCTAGTGGCTTTGTGTGAAATTTCTCCCTATCTCTAGATCCTGGAAGTCTTGTTGTGGCCAGCATGTAAGGGTTTTACGCTGTGACGAAAGTCTGTTATCATCCAAGTGCTAGGCAGATAGTCAATGCACATCTCAGTCTTTCAAACTTAAAATTTTCTATGATGAAAAAAAGATGTTTCTTTTAATTTTCAGCTTTCTCAATTTGTAATTTCTCATATTAGGGCATAGATTTCCCTGTATAATTATTTCTTTGTTTAGCATTTATTTATTTGTGTTCGAGTGTATAGAGGACAGTTTGTGGGCCTTAGTTCTCTTCCATCATATGGGTTGGTAAAAAACACCTTTGCTCGCCGAGCCATCACACCAACAGTGGACAGGCCCCCCTCCCCCTCCACCCGCACCCCCCCTTCCCCACCCCCGACTTAGCTTCCTGGGATCTGAGACACTCTTGTGCTCTTCCTGGGATCTGAGACACTCTTGTGCTCTTCCTGGGATCTGAGATACTCTTGTGCTCTTCCTGGGATCTGAGACACTCTTCTGCTCTTCCTGGGATCTGAGACACTCTTGTGCTCTTCCTGGGATCTGAGACACTCTTGTGCTCTTCCTGGGATCTGAGACACTCTTCTGCTCTTCCTGGGATCTGAGACACTCTTCTGCTCTTCCTGGGATCTGAGACACTCTTCTGCTCTTCCTGGGATCTGAGACACTCTTGTGCTCTTCCTGGGATCTGAGACACTCTTCTGCTCTACCTGCATTGAATGTACTTACGCACCCCCAGACAAACAAAATTAAAAATATTTTATTTTTATTTCTCCTCTAGCTTCTTTGTCCTTTTTTCTGTAGTGCAGTTGTCTATTAGTTGCCGCAGGCGACTGCTTCTAAAGCATCCCCTACCTGTGAGACACCCAAACCTGAGGGTCCTCAAGTCTTTTCTATAAACTGACATAGTCGTTGCAGATAACATACACATGCCTTCCGGTATGCTTTAAATCACTTCTGTTACTCAATACTGACGTAATGTGCGTACTGTACTGTGTGACTTGCTGCGTGTTGCCCTGCACCCTGCCTCAGGTCTGTCCGTCCATGGCAGAGTCCTACAGTGTCCAGACTGCAGGATCAGACTCATCACCACAGTCCTAGTCTTGTTATAGGTTTTTACATTTCTTTCGAATAGGGAATATTTTTTTATTTTGCTGAGATGTTAATGAAGTTTTAAATTGTTTTTCTCGGATTAGCAAGATGACCGAGTGGACAGAGGTGCTTCCTACCAAACCCGTCAATCTGAGTTCAATCCCGAACACCAGGAGGGAAGAGCATTGCCAACTCCCACAAGGTGTCCTGCCACCTTATACCCATGCCATGACACACACGCATGTGTGTACACACAAGCACTAAATGTTTGTCTTTATTTTTCCTTACTTTGTTTCTTTCTTTTTAAAGATGTGTTTATTTCATATGTAGGAGTATTCTGTCTTCATGCACACCAAAAGAGGAAATCAAATCCCATTATAGATGATTGTGAGCACCAAGACCAGCCAGTGCTTTTAACTGCTGAGCCATCTCTCTCTCTCTCTCTCTCTCTCTCTCTCTCTCT